>SNQJ01S0076023.1:9657-31879 GCA_010110895.2 Picea sitchensis | reverse complement strand
ATTACCAGTGTCCATCCTGCATATTCTACAATGGTATTATTCCTTCCAGATTCTGCTACGACCATTTTCCACTGTGGATGGATCCTCTTATTTGGATCCACATGACATGTGTCAATCTTTGGAGCATCATTTTGAGTTGGTTATTGGGTTCCAAAATCTTCCACGGGGAGATCACATGAGCACTTGGAAATGGGACCCGAGCTTACAATGGTGGTTGGACTACTTCAGCATAATGGCTTTCCTTTCTACATGGGACCTTGGTTCTTCAGTCTTCTTCAACATTATGGTCCAAAATTATCCATGGGACCCTGGTATATGGTTGTACATCAAGCGTTGAGGACAACGCTTTCATAAGGGGGATGGAATGTTAGGTAGTTAGAGAGGTAGTAGTGGGGGCCCAGAGGGCCCATAGTGATAATAGTGGAGGACATTCAATGTAAGGTGGAATAGGTCCACTATATTATTAAATAAGGTTCACTATGGTAGTTAGATATAATAAATGTAAGAGAACTTCTTAGAAGGTTCTACTTCTAAAAGATTCCTCCTCTAGAATGTTCTTAGGTGATGGTAGCACTATATAAAGAGGTTCAAGCAATGTAATAGGATATGAAGAGAATTATTGTATTGGGAGCGGTAGCTCAATAGGAGGATGCTCCTTCGAAGAGGCAAGTGAACAGGAGAGAATCTCTTCCATAATAGGATCCATTGTATGGTGTTTCCCTACCCTAAGGGTTTGATAGTAATAAAGAAGATTTTGCATATTGTTCTTGTATATCTTTTTTGGTGCTTTTGTATTCAGTCTTTGGTTCTTAACAAGAGCAGTGAGGTTAGCTTTAGTGGGAACTACCCTTCCTGCGAAAGAAAGGACAAATAACTTCAATGAGAATAGTCTGGACTCTATCTTGCTAACAAAAGCTATTATATTATTCTATTTGTAGTTTTTCTTCTTCATATTCGGAGTTCTCCAAGATATATTCATAGTTTTCTTTGGACTCCATTTGAAATTTCTATCTACTTGAAGAATGACTCATCGTTGTTTCTTATGCTTCCAGTCTGTACTTGGATATGTTGGTTTGCTTTGGACTCCATTTGGAATTTCTATCTACTTGAAGAATTGCTTATTGTTGTTTCATTTTTCAGTTCCTAGCAAGTTTTATTTAGCCAAAAGACAATAATAAGTAACTCAATCAATTGTGTGCTACTTTAGTAATGGTGATATATATAAGCATTGGGGAAATGTATGAATACAATCATTTTTTAGGGAAATACTAAGAATGCAATATAAAAATTGTTTACCTCTTATCCCAACTACGTAGAATTAAGAATTTGCACCTTCAAAATGTTGTAGAACTCAGTGGAGTGGATTGGTTTTCATAAATTACTTTCATTATAAAAGTCAGCACTTGATTTAGGGGTCTAGAATTTGCAAAGTGAATACCAAGGAAAATTTCTCATTGTGAAGTGCTTGCATATTATGTCAATTAATTGATACAATTTCATACTATTCGATCTTTTCATTTATCTATCTCAGGATAATTTTGTCTACCTGTGCTTCTAAGTTCTGTCTATCTGGGACTTTTAAAAATTATCCAAGTGTCCTATGGGGCAGTTGGATGAGACTTGTTGGACCAAAAAGTTTAAACCCTATGGATCCCTAAGGTGTTGTCCAGGTCTAAAAATCATTCCACGGATATTTATGTGGTTAAGTATTTAAGACTTAAGTATGTCATTTACTTGACATGAGCTCATAAGTATGTCGTTTACTTGACATAAGCTCATACAATATATATTCTCTTAATTTGTATACCTATATGCACATATGTACATACAACCCCTATGTTAACTAAAATGAGAAACTTTCTTTCTTCCTTGTACAAAATACATAATGCTTGTGAATATACAAATACTTTCTAAATTCTATGTTTAAGGTTGAGTCCTTGGACTTCAATCTTTTATCACAAGCATGGAACCATCACAGCAGAGTGGGGGGACAAATGTCCCACATGATTTCACTGCCAATAAAGATCCAAGATCTCCTTTATGGCAGTATGTGGAAATTCTCGACAAGAATCCTAGGGGTGGTTCATACTAATAGAGATACAATGAATGCAATAACATTCGAAATGGTTTATAAACTAGGGTGAAGGCTCATCTCGCTGGGTTGCGTAACACAGGGGTGTTGGTATGTGCTAGTCCAAGTTATGCAACGGAAAACCTAGACTAGGTTTTTGTCCTGCAAAACTTCAGTTCTATGCCTCTTTGCAAGATGTTTTTGATAGGAGACATGCTAAGGGAAAAATCCATGTTCAAGGCTCTGCAACTAAGCCTCCAATGCCATCTAGACCAGCGGTTGTGTCGAATAAAAATCCTACTCTGGGACCTCTTGAAGCAACAATTAATAACCAAGTAGAGAAGCAGTGGATGAGTATGTAGCTCGTTGAGCCTATGCAAAATGGTCTAGCATTCAATTTGGTGCACTCCCCTTATTGACAACAAATGATTAAGGCGGTTAATGAAGCGCCAAAAGGGTACAAGAGCCCTGGTTACAAAAAAGTCCGCACCTCTTTGTTGACATCAGAAAGGCAATTCATGGATAGACGGTTACAATCAATACGAGACACGTGGTCAGAAACAGGGGTGTCCATCGTCTCCGATGGATGGAGAGACCAAAGAAACCACCCTTTAATTAATGTTATTGCAATATGCTCCCAAGGGGCAATGTTTTTAAAGGCTATTGATTGCATGGAATGGAGAAGGATGCAACATTCATCTCCATAATTCTTATTGATGCAATAGGGAGTGTGGGGCTGCATAATGTTGTCCAAGTCATCACAGACAATGCACAGGTTTGTAGAGTTGCATGCTTGATTGTGGAGGGTCAGTACGATCACATCTTTTGGACTCCATGTGCGGTACATTCATTGAACCTTATGCTTGCTAAGATTGGTGAGATTGAGTGGATCAATGAAATATATGTAGCATTGAAGGAGATCCAAATGTTCATCACTAAACATTCGATCTTCCAAGCCATATATAGGGGTTTTGCAAAGTTGGAGCTACTCAAGGTAGTCCCTTTTTAATCAGCATTATTTGTATTATGATTTCTTAATTTTGTAATTTGATTTAAGATTTGATTTTCCAAAACTTGTAGGTTGTTAAATTCCATTTTTCCTCCCACACTTTAGTCATAAAAAGGCTTGTCGAGGTCAAGCACGCATTACAAGCGATGGTCATCAAACATCTTTAGGAGTCGTGGAGGACTTCCACTTCTGATAGAGGGCAAAAAATCAAGTCTATCATTCTTGATGATGCATGGTGGGACGAGGTCCAATACCTTCTGCCGTTTACAAAACCAATCTTGACCATGATCAGGACATTTGACACAAATATGTCTTACTTGGGGGAAGTCTATGAAAACATAGATAGTATGCTACAGAGGACAAGGGAAATTATCAAGGAAAATGATATTGATCCCCTTGATCTATTTTAACATGAAGTGAAGGACATAGTTACCAAAAGGTGGAACAAAATGACCACACCATTACACCTTTTGGCCTATGCACTACACCCCAAATATTATCATTCCAAAATTTTGTCTTTGCCAAGTAGAACAACTCCAAACAAAGATTTTGAAGTGGTACAGGGATATAAGATAGCTTTGAGAAAGATCTACAGGGATGTGGAATTGCAATGGAAGTACGTGAAGAATTTTGAGCATTTGTACAATCCACTAGTACCTTTTCAGATCCACTAGCCATGGATGATCGGGGGCATATGAATCATATTACTTGGTGGGGCTTCCATAGTGGGGATAGCATTCATCTCTCAACTCTAGCCACAATGTCGTTATCACAGGTTGTTAGCTTCTCATCAGCTGAGAGGAATTGGAGTATATATGGCTTCACCCATTTGGTGAAGCAAAACAAACTAAGAGCAGGGAAGGTTGAAGATCTTGTGTATGTTCATTCCAACCTCCACCTTCTATCACATTCTAATCCAAAGTATAAGAAGGGCCCGAGAAGGATGTGGGATGTGGAACCCGAGATCTCCGACTTAACATGACACTTAATGCCATGACTCACCTCAACCTACCTTCCTTGAACATTCCTTGTCCCCCCTCTTCTATTCATGATGTAGAGCTACAATATGCAGATGATGAGGATGTAGACCAATCTCAGGATATGTAGTTAGACCTGTTATCACATAAAGTTGTCAAGGGTCGTAGGCTGCAGCCATGAGCTCAAAGCACAGCACTCAGAGCGACTCATTCAAAGCCCTGAAATAAATACGAGTCGTTGATTTTAAAGGGGACAGGTGGCAGTTGATCCAAGCCTTCGGAGAAATGAGCTTCGGGAGATTTGAAATGAGAAGTGCTTAGAAGTCCCGAAGGCCCAAAGTCCCGAAAACCCGAAGTGGATCTCAGTCGTCCAAATCCAGAATGCCACGCGTCATCAGATCCTCAGCTCAGGAGGTTTTTCTTAGAGGGTAATGTGGTTTGAGAATTGAAATTCCCGAAGGCCGATTCGCGAAGCAGATCTTAGTTGTTGATTCAAAGAGGGAAGATCTGATACGTCGATCTAAAGTGCCAGAGTTGGGTCGTTGATCAGGAAGCCTCATCTCAGATCACAAGATCAACGGTCACACTCCATTGCAAGGTCGAAAGGTGCACACGTTTTAAAATTTTAAGGGTGGGCCGCAATCGGAACCATGGTTTTTGGAAAGGGACGCATGGCGGTTCATGGTGAATTGCGGGGACAAAAGCAGTTTGCTTTTAGACCACCCTTGGTAGCCCCCGCAATCGCGCAATTGCGTAGGGTCATGGCCCTAGGTCACATTGAAGATGGAGCGATGGACAGGAGCTATGCCAAAGGCCGAAAGCGCCCGTATTTGGTCATAAAAGAAGATCTGCTTGGCCTCAAGGCATTGGGATTGACTCGAAGAAGTCGTGGGCACCGCCTGGAACATTCATGGGTGTCAACCCTCATCTTGATCCCGATGAAGGTAGTTAATGGAAATGGGGGCAGTGGTTGAGACCTCGTCTCACCCCATAAATGGAATGCGTGGAGAGAAGGGTCATGGGGGCCGATTGTCAATCCAAATCTCCCTGGTGGATAGATTTTCTCGCAGAGCCCACACTAAGTCAGGCTCGCGTCTAGCGTAAGAAGGCATGCATAGTCTGACAGAGCAGGCGTCGACTGAAAACTTTGAATGCAAGGGTCTGATCACATCTCTGGTGGTTGCAGTATTTTTAGTATATATAAACAGTTTTGATATTTTGTTAAGGTCGAATGGTTGAGCTAGGCTCCCTGCTATTGTAATATTTTGATTGAGAACAACTGGTTCTCTGGTTATGTATTTGATTTTGAGACATCTTGGTTAATCTAAGTCATCTTTCTTACTCCATCTTATTTGCCTCTGATACTGAGAGAGTTCATGTTTGATTGATTCACATGGATTGTTGTAACTGTATTATGATAAATGTTTGATTACAATACTATTATGATTACTTTCATCTTCCTTGAAATTTGAATCCAAGAGGACCTTGCGTTTAAGTTTTTCCTCCTTAGGCTGCTAGAAAATCCGATGTTCATAGCGGACCTCTACATCTTTCTCACTAAATCTTCCTCCTACTCACCCTTACTCCAACTTATTGACTGAAGTTGATTCAAGACCTCAATGGCTAGTGCATGCTAGTCCAGATTTCTGAGTTAGAACGGTATTATTATTAAGTTTTCTCCATTTGACCACTCAAAACTCAATTACTTGTGACATATAAACTGATGGGTACTAGGCTTACCTTTAATGCAATCTAAAGGTGACTTCTAGTGCTAACATTTCTGGCGCCATTGTCAAGGAACGAATTGAAGACCTTTCCCTGGGATAGAACGACCAAGAGCTTCTGATTTTGAAAGTGCATCAGATATCAGAACCATTGAAGATTGCAGTTTGCACCTGGCAACTCCACAATCAAAAACTCCACTGGGGAGGATCCTGTTGACAGAAAGATGATCATGCATAAAGGGATGACTAGGTATCAGTTTATGATCTTACTTCATGAAATATTGTTTTTCCTTATCAGCTCATTCCTGTCTTTCCCTTTACATATAAAAAGGATTATCCTCTGCTTTGTCTATTCAGAAGATTATAAGCCTTCCTTTATTCATCCATCTTTGGAAGAAGAAGACGTCCCTTCTTCTTGTGTTGTAGATGTTGATCTTGTGTCTTCACCGCAGCCTATTCATAAGGATGAACTTCATATTGAAACCCCCCCTGAATTCAATCACCCTTGCAGCCTTGAGGAGGTTGAAACTGATCCAAAACCTTCTCAAATCCCATCACATCCTATTGTTACTGTTGAACCTTGCCATCAGTGTGTTAAACCTCATATTCAACCCACTAGTTTTCAAACTAGGATCAAAGACAAGATGTTTAAACCTTTAAAGCTTCCATATCATCTTCATCCTTATCCTCTTGATTTCTTTGAGTACTTTCCTCAGTTTTCTGGAAAGGATCATGTTATAGCTGAGAGGCATATGGAGGCTTTCGAAAACTTTATTGATCATTTTGAGATAGTTCATGAGGATGTTACAATGAGGTTGTTCTCCAAATCCTTGTTAGGAGATGTTGTTGTATGGTTTAAGGATTTCGGAGCTGACTCCATTGTTTCCTGGATTGAATTATGCAATACATTTTTAAAGGGTTGGGGTGAGAACAAGTCATTTGATCAATACCTACATGAGTTCACTACTTTGAGAAGGAGAAAAAAGGAAGTTTTGTCTTCTTTTAATCGAAGGTTTCACAGCTTGTATTGCAGCCTGCCCCTAGAAATTAAACCTTCTGAGACCGTTGCCATGGTGTATTACATAGTGTCTCAGCACTCTGACCTTGTTTTGTATCTTAGGGAAAGAAAATCTACATCTATATAACAGTTATTCATGGATACTGAGGAAGTGGAGGAGAACCTCCGAGCTTGTGGCAGGATTCAAAGTCAGTATCATGTCAACTCTGAACATGAGGCAGGTTTAATTGTTGTCCCTATGAAGGAAAGACTGTGGATGATTTTGTCCTCAAAGCAGGTATCTTGGACAGCCTTGTTTATGAGGAAGTCACTGTCTCAAACATTGACCAAGAGTTATTTGTTGTTGACAAACACTTTGGTGATGAATGCTTTGATGGTAGAGAGCACCCCGAAACAAGGCGTTCTGAATGTCAAGAGTCAAAGGTTTGTTATGAACATACCAGCTATGGTGATGAACAAAATTTTTCTATATTTTGTTTGGAGCCTTTTGGCACAATTCCGGTTTATGATGATGATTCTGATCTTTGTAAATGCTATGGAGGTGTTGAAAGGGATTTTCATATGCAGTGGATCTCTCATCCATCACCCACAAATGAACAACTCTGTCTTGATGAAAACCATGTGTATGAATAGCTAGAAGTAGCAGTTATTGTTGTTCCTGAAGCGGATATTTTTCATAGTTATATTCTTGATGAGATAATTGTTTTAGAGATTGATCATAGATATGAGGGGCAGCCCATTTTTGATGAATATTCTAGTGATGATGAGCAGTAGACTATCCCCACGGTATGTGCAGAGATGATCAGCAATCAGCCCACGGGTGGTTCTAAAGTTACGAAGCAGCTTTTTGACCCACAGATGCCTGTGTTTGTCATTCAATTAGGTGTGCCTGTAGAAGACATCAAACAAACTATCAGCGGCTATGACACAATGAAGGTAACCTTCCATAAGTTAATCATGTGTTGCCTTCAGTTTCATGACCTTGTCGATGAGTACATAGAGTTATACTTCTCAAATGCTTTGGAGCATGTAGGCCTGATATTTTTAGCAGCATTTGAAAGTAATATGGGCGATCATAAGAATGAAATTAGTCAGCTGCCACACTCTCCTTGTTTTTTATGGATCACTTGCAGGGAAGCGAAGGATTCAATTATCAAACAGTTTGAATGGCTCGGTGGAAGTTTGCCTTCACCTAGCCCATTGTAAAAGTCAGTTAGCTTAGGTTTTGTACATAAATAAGCTCCTTTTGGAGCATGTGTGTTTGTTTTCCTTTCCTAAGTAGAATAGTATACATGTCGGCCTTCAGCGAAATGTTTTGAGCCAGACTCCATAACCCAGCAGCTAAGGAACTAGAACTACTTTTTCTTGGCAGCTCGCAGGGAGCATGCCATCCCCTGTGGAGCCAAATGTTATCACATAAAGTTGTCAAGGGCCGCAAGCCACAGCCATGAGCGCAAAGCATAGCACTCAGAGAGACTCATTCAAGGCCCCGAAATAAATACGAGTCATTGATTTTAAAGGGGACAGTGGCAATTGATCAAAGCCTTCGGGGAAATGAGCTTCGGGAGATTTGAAATGAGAAGTGCTTAGAAGTCCCGGAGACCCGAAGTGGATCTCGGTCGTCCAAATCCAGAATGCCACGCGTCATCAGATCCTCAACTCAGGAGGTTTTGCTTAGAGGGAAATGTGGTTTGAGAATTGAAATTCCTGAAGGTCAATTCGTGAAGCAGATCTCAGTCGTTGATTCGAAGAGGGAAGATCCGATCCACTGATCTAAAGCACCAGAGATGGGCCATTGATCAGGAAGCCTCATCTCAGATCACAAGATCAACGATCACGCTCCATTGCGGGGTCGGAAGGTGCGCACATTTTAAAATTTTAAGGGCGGGCCGCAATCGGAATGGTGGTTTTTGGAAAGGGATGCGTGGCGGTTCATGGTGAATTGCTGGGACAAAAGCGGTTTGCTTTCAGACCATCCTTGGTAGCGCCTGCAATAGCGCAATTGCATAGGGTCATGGCCCTAGGTCACATTGAAGATGGAGCGATGGAGAGGAGTTGCGCCAAAGGCCGAAAGCGCCCGTATTTGGTCACAGAAGAAGATCTGCTTGGCCTCGAGGCGTCGGGATTGACTCGAAGAAGTCGTGGGCACCACCTGGAACATTCATGGGTGTCAGCCCTCGTCCTGATCTCGATGAAGGTAGTTAATGGAAATGGGGGCGGTGGTTGAGACACATCTCACCCCATAAATGGAATGCGTGGAGAGAAGGGTCGTGGGGGCCGATTGTCAGTCCAAAGCTCCCTGGTGGACGGATTTTCTCGCAGAGCCCACACTGAATCGGGCTCGCGTCTGACATAAGAAGGCTGCACAGTCTGACAGAGAAAGCGTCGACTGAAAACTTTGAATGCAGGGGTCTGATCACATCTCTGGTGGTTGCAGCATTTTTAGTATGTATAGACAATTTTGATATTTTGTTAAGGTTGAATGGTTGAGCTAGGCTCCCTACTATTGTAATATTTTGATTGATAACAACTGGTTCTCTGGTTATGTATTTGTTTTTGAGACATCTTGGTTAATCTAAGTCAGCTGTCTTACTCCATCTTATTTGCCTCTGATACTGAGAGAGTTCATGTTTGATTGATTCACATGGATTGTTGTAATTGTATTATGATAAATGTTTGATTATAGTATTGTTATGATTTCTTTCATCTTCCTTGAAATTTGAATCCAAGAGGACCTTGCGTTTAAGTTTTTCCTCCTTGGGCTGCTGGAAAATCCGATGTTCATAACGGACCTCTACACCTTTCTCACTAAATCTTCCTCCTACTCACCCTTACTCCAACTTACTAACTGAAGTTGATTCAAGACCTCAATGGTTGGTGCATGCTAGTCCAGATTTCTAAGTTAGAACGGTATTATTATTGAGTTTTCTCCATTTGACCACTCAAAACTCAATTACCTGTGACATATAAACTGATGGGTATTGGGCTTACCTTCAATGCAATCTGAAGGTGACTTCTAGTGCTAACAGGATCTATTGTACATTATCATACTAGTAGAGTGCTATGTGATGAGACTCAATTTTGTATTTACTATTGTCCTTTTTATATGAGATGATGCATCATGATTTCAGTGTATAGATTTACAAATTATCTAATGACTTCAATTCTAATGTTGTGATTCATGAATGGTTTTGATTCTTAACTTTGAATGTCTTTTAAAATTTAAAACATATTATTATATTTTTTGTACGTGGCGTTTCCTCACTATATCCAGATCCTGGCTTTTCAAAAATCTGGTGGATCTGTATCCATTTCCTGGTAACTTAGGTATTCTATTACTTAATGAGAGAGCAAAAGCTTTCTTATATATGATTACAAGCAAGTCGAGTCAATCCACTTTATGAATGTGGGATAGACCAAGAAACAAAATAAAGTGAAATAAGACATAAAAGCATACAATAATCAAAAGTCAAGTTGACTTTATTAATGCCCAAGTCTGATATCTAATTGACTATTATAAGTAATATTTACTTTAACACCCTCCCTTAATGGTCAATCTACTAATTACACCAAGCATATCCCATAATTTTACATATTTTTCAATTCCCAAAGACTTGGTGAGAATGTCTACAGTTTGGTCCTCTGTGGGATAGTACTGCAACTCAATAGATCCATCCTCTACAAGTTGTCTAATGAAGTGGCAATGTACCTCGACATGTTTGGTATGCTCGTGGAAGACTAGATTCTTGGCAAGTTTGATCACCCCTTGATTGTCACATCACAGGGGTGTTGGCTCTATTTGTTGCATCTACATATTTGAAAGCATCCTCTTGAGCCAAACTGCCTCACATGCTTCTTCCACCGCTCTTCGATATTTTGTCTTTGTCGATGAAAGGGCTACTACATGTTGCTTCTTGCTGGTCCATGTGATTCCACCCATGCCAAGGCTGAAATATATCTAAAAGTGGATTTTCTATCATTGACAAACCCTGCCCAATCTGAATATGTATACCCACACAGCCGAGGTGTTAGTTTTTGGGGTAGCTCAGGAAAGTACTTCTGCATTGGCGGTGCCTAGCATGTGGAGGTGTCCGAGCAACGCTCTCTAGATATTTAACTTTAGAATTGCATTTATAAAGTTAATGTGGCTTTTATTTAATGACTAAAGTGATTTTTTATAAACTTGAGTGACTTAAGTGATTTAAGTCATCTCAATGAGAGATTAAGTCGCAACCAACGATCTTGGGAAGGCAAGATCTAATCTTGACTGTTGAAATCTTAGGGTTAGGGATTTGGTCATTAAGAGATTATAAAAGCAGATCTAAGGAGAGTGAGAGGCACACACTGAGAGAGAGTGAGGAGATCTCACTGAGCGGGTGAACAGAGTTCATCCAAGTGTGAATGGGCAGGGTTGAGGAAAGGGGCAGCGAGAGAGATAGCAGCCAAGTGGGCTAGGTTATCGCTGTGTTGTAATCCTCTAAGGGCCATTATCCAAGGAAGGGATCCCAAGATTAATAAAAGAAGATCTAGTTTTTGCTTCGGGGTTTTTCCAAGGGCATTTCCCAAAAATATTTGTGTTCAAATGTGTGTTATTTATGATTCCGCTATGCATTTTTTGGTTAAAACTCTGCTGTAAATTTTTTGCATAGTTTACAGAATTTATATCAGCAGTAGATTAAATTTTGAGTTGTTAAATTATTAGCATAAAAAAATTTATTGTTGGGTTTCAAGAAATTAACATGGTATCAAAGTTGGGACTCTGAAGAGTGGCACTGAAGACTTTGGCACAAGGATTTGCAGGGATTGCAGGGGCTTTGCTTGGATAAAAGAAGGGAGATGGAAAGAAGGACAAGAGAAAAGTGAAATGATTTGCATGTCATAAGACTAGCCACTATGCAAGCCAGTGTCCAAACAAGAAGAAGAGCAAGAAGGAGACACAGGTAGCAGCATCAACATCAAACGAGATCGATGATTTTGTTGAGAAGTTCGAGAAGGAGTTTTCTCTTGTGTCTTGTCGTTCAGGTAGTGGTAGTGTAACGTTTGGGAACATTGGAGCATGGATTATGGATTGTAGCTCATCTTGCCATATGACGGGAATGAGGTCAATGTTCCTTAGTGTTTCAGAGACAGACTCAAACTGTCATGTGGATTGTGGGACTAGTACCATGTATGCAATGAAGGGGTTTGGACGTGTGAGATTCCAACTAGAGTTAGGAGGATCTCTGGAGGTGGCAAAGGTGTTGTTTACTCCGGAGTTGAAGGTAAGCTTGCTCTCAATATCAGCTTTGGAGGATGAGGGATATGGAGTTAGGTTCCAGCATGGACATGTGCACATATATTCAGAGGGAGCTACCCTGGACGCAACAACAATGCTTGGTGTTCGACAGGGGAGGTTATACAGGTTGTTGGGACAGCCTGTGTGTAAGTCCAAGGGGACCCTGGATTCAGGGACAGTGTTAGTGGCATGTGGTTGTGAAGCTACTTCCAGTACTGTCAGGAGTATTAGCTGGTATGAGATGACATAGTTGGATGCTTAGGAGTGTGAGGAGACTCCTAAGGGCATGGAGAAGAGGAACAAGTCTTCAACACAAAGATCTAGTGTAGGTGGCAAGGAAGCTTTCTGGTTTAGAGGGAGGAGCTACAGCAACAGATGGAGTGATGGGGTTAGAGACAGATCCAAGGGGAGGTTCCAGAAGTACATTCCTCGCTAAGAGGGAGTGTTAGTTTTTTGGGTACCTCAGACGAGTACTTCTGCATTGGCGATGCTTAGCATGCGGAGGTGTCTGAGCGACACTCTCTAGATATTTAACTTTATAATTGCATTTATAAAGTTAATGTGGCTTTTATTTAATGACTAAAGTGATTTTTTATAAAGTTGAGTGACTTAAGTGATTTAAGTCATCTCAACGAGAAATTAAGTCAAAATCGTCGATCTTGGGAAGGAAAGATCTAATCTTGATCATTGAGATCTTAAGGTTAGGGATTTGAACATTAAGAGAATACAAAAGCAAATCTAAGGAGAGTGAGAGGCACACACTGAGAGAGAGAGAGGAGATCTCACTAAGCGGGTGAAGAGAGTTCATCAAAGTGTGAGTGGGCAGGGCTAAGGAAAGGGGCAGCGAGAGAGATAGCAGCCAGTTGGGTTGGGCTATCGCTACATTATAATCCTCTGAGGGCCATTATCCCAAGAAGGGAGCCCAAGATTAATAAAAGAAGATCCGGTTTTCCCTTCAATGGTTTTCTAGGGGCATTGCCCAGAAATATCCGTGTTCAAATGTGTGTTGTTTATGATTCTGCTCTGCATTTTTTGGTTAAAACTCAACTGTAAATTTTCTGCATAGCTTACAGAATTTATATCAGCAGTAGATTAAATTCTTTGTTAAATTATTGGCATAAAATTTATGATTGTTGGGTTTCAAGAAATTAACACGAGGGTCTTAGCTTCTGTTGTATAGAATGCCAAAGTCAAGTGTCCCTTTAACATATCTCAATGCTTGCTTCGTTGTAGTCCAGTGCTCTACCTTAGACATTGTCATGAATCTGGAAATGAAGCTCACAACGAAACTCAAACTAGGTCTAGTGGTTGTAAGATATATCAAGCTACCCACTAGTTACATGTATGTTGACTCATTAACTACTTTAGAGTCGGTCTTGCCTGAAAGTTTCAATCCTTTCTCCGTAGATGCAAACGTGATTTTGCAATCTATCATTCTAAACCTGTCAAGAAAACTCCTGGCCTAAATGGGTAGTGTTATCAGACAGTTTGTAGTTAAGGTAAAAGACGAATGAAAGGAGGGAGAACTGGCGTAACTGAGACTATCCCACCACTGTCACCTCAATGGGATAGCTCTTTTTGTTTAGGGAGGTAAAGCCCAGGGGAGACGTCCCCGGTGACCTGGGTTTTGAGAAGGCAAAGGCTTAAAAGGGCTAAGTGATAATTTCCCCCTCACAAGTCACCACTGATCAGAAAGTCCAGCTTAATAGCCAATAAAGATAAAAGTAACCAGAAGTGTACCTGCCCGAGACAAAGCAACAAAGAAACTGTACATGTGCAAGCTCACTTGTTGGTTAGTACTTCATATAATCAATGACTTTCTGATAATAAGCAATTGAGCAATAATATTGTCAAAGTAAATCAATGTTCATACAATAGCAATGATTACAATATCACTTCACAATAAACGCCAAAGAAACTCTTAATGATGAGTAGCAATCAATGTAACAATATCAACACTTTAGAAAACAATGCCTTAACCAATCATTCAATTGCTTTAAAGGTAAAACGAATGCTGCATAGAGGTGTTTATAGCACAAAAAGGTGACGGCAGAAATAGGGTTAGTAAGATTAGTCTAGGCTAGGGTTAGAAATAGTTAGAGGTTGTTCAAGAATGTTTAGAAATTGTTTGTGATCAAGGTACTCAATACAAGAGGTCTTAGATCAGTGCGCTCCTAGGGCATATGGAGTCAAAGATAGCTGCAAATGTTGAAGGGTTAAATGATAATGAAAAGACTAAAGACAAGAGGGTTGGACGTTGAGGTGTTGCTAAAGCAAGGCCTCAACAATGAAACCCTAGAGGAGAAAGGCTCACTAAGGTGTAGAAACCCTAGGCCTTAGTGCTCTCTCCTCCTTCTTTAGCTTATTGGCAAGATGAAATTGGCTAGCTTGAGTGAGAGTTTATAGGGCTAAAGACAAGAGAGTTAGAGGATGAAGTGTTGCGGCAAGGCTTCATCAAACAAACCCTAGGGGAAAAACGGCTCATCAAGGTGTAGAAACCCTGAGCCTTGATGCATTTTCCTCCTTCTTAGCTCAATAACAAGAAAACAATTGCTAGCTAGAAGAGTATGGATAGAGTGTTGCTATGGCAAGGCTCTATCTTACTTCAGCAAATCAAAATAGCTCTTAACTTGGTAGGGACATGAGACAAGGACCTTAGCATGTGCTTGTCACCTAGGGTTTTAATGCAGCAAATTATAATAACAAATGCAAGTAAATAATACTATAACCATTCAATCAAGAAGTGTTGCAGATATTCACTTACATAAACCATTCATTCAAGTAGCCAAACCCTAGTTGTAAACCTTCCACCAAGAAGAAATGCCAAAATAGTCCAAAAATAGTCTCCTTCAACAAGTGAGCCTCACAATTTCAGCCAAAACCCTAGAATAGGGCGCAAATTTCAGACCTCACTAATGTGTGAGTGAAAGATGATCCAAAATATGAGTGAAAACCCTCAATCTATACCATACCAATGACCTTAATTAAAATTTAGGTCATCAAAAGGCTGACAAGGCCAAAATACACAATAATATTGTTTTACATTAAAATGTCATAATGAAACCCTAATCAAGCAAAAAGTAAGATGTCATGCCCCTTCTAGGGTGACATTAGCCCTTTCTAGGGAAAATGTAGCCTCCTGGAGTAAAACGTTAGCCCTCCTTGGGCTTCTCCAATCTGCCACACGTGCCAAACTGCCATGATTGTCTCCCAAAACGTCCATAAAGTTGGATGACGTCATGGGTCTCCTAAGTGACGTCCTGGGCCTTCCAAAGGCCAACGTTCCAATGAAGAGGGCACAACCCCCCTAGGTAAGGCTCTACCAAGGTGCCTCTGTGGAACGTCCTCCTCTTCTCCGATGCAAACCCTTATGTCCTGTCTCTGCCCCCTGCCAGGGTCTCAGCATCCATCTGGTGGGCTCTTCAGCTGCATGGAGGTCCGAACTAATCATCTCCCCATGTGTACCTGTCCAATGTCGTACCTGTCCATCGGGCATGATCCTGCACATCAACAGATACGCCCTCCATGGGCTCATAAGTCACAGGGATCATAGCAATGTCAATCACATCTCATCATCAATATTATTAAACATGTGCATGAAANGAAAGCGGTAAGTATGGAGGGAATGGACGATGACCTTTCATAGACCCACCCAGTGGCAACCCATCCTAAAGGGAGATCAACTTACTAGGGCATCATGTCACCCTCCCAGATATGAACAAGTCTAAAGAGCATAATTTCCAAGTAAACGTTATGAAATGAAGGAGAATTCAGTGCAACATATTCAAGTGCTTCAATAATCAGAGTGACACATACCATGATACTCGAACTCATTACCTCATGGAACAAGACTTACTGCTACTTCAAGACCAGGCTGGTGGGATGGATCCTACTGCTGTTGATAAATGGGTTGCACTGAAGAAAAGAGGTGCCCTCCGGGGCCATGCTCAAGTCATCCGACTCTCGGCACTCCATGTCTAGGACTTGTGAGCCTCGAGACATGATCTCCTTAGTTATCCCTAGGATAGGGGATAACAGACTTATCATGGAACACTGGGTTCTCTATCATCTTTATACAACTCTGGTTATCACATAGAATCATGGTGGCTTTTTTCTCCAGATCGAACATACTAGTCAACAACTTCTGAAGCCATGTGGCTTCACAACTGGCAGAACATGTTGCAATGTACTCTGTTTCTGCCATGCTGAGAGAAATACTAGATTGCTTCATTCTTTTCCATGAAGTCATGGATGACCCCAAACTGAAACAACATCTTGAAGTGCTCTTTCTGTCTGAAGCACTTCCAGCCCAATCTGAATCAGTATAACCATACAGTCTGAAGTCATGATCTCCAATATAACAGAGACCATAATCCAACATACCCTTAAGGTATCTCATCACATGCTTTGTAGCTGCAAGGTGAACACGTTTGGGCTCCAGCAGATACTGACTCAAGGTGTTCACAGCAAAGCATATATTTGGCCTGGTATTCATCAGATACATCAACGATCAAATAATATGTCTGTATAGAGTAGTATCAACCAACTTTGGCGAAGTATCAACAAGGAGCTTTAAATTCGTCTCCATGGGTGTGGCCATGGCTTTACATTCCAACATGTCAAACTTCTTCAGTATTTCAACTGCATACTTCCCTTGGTTAAGGAAGATCTTCTCTGGGATCTACCAAATTTCAAGCCCTAAGAAATAATGCATCGGGCCTAGATCTTTCATCTCAAATTCTGCAGCGAGCTTCTTCTTACAATTTGTGATGAGCTTTTCTTCATCTGTCAAGAATAAGTCATCCACACATATAGCAGCAATATAACTGGTCCATCGTTTTTAATATTGAAGTAAAGGTTGGGATCAGCTTTACTCCTGCCATACCAAGCTCTTGGAGCTTGCTTCAACTTGCTCAACTACAACTTAATCTACACAATCATGTGCTAGCTCTATGTGCTTTCTGCAAAGCATTATCTGTCTCACTGTCTGAGAGTATGTCCTCTACTCTTTATGCAATTGTTCCTCTGGGACTGGGACTCTGCACCTGCAGTTGTTCTGAAGCTGAGAATGGTATCTCCATTCCCGTTGTGGTTGTTGAACTCTGAGAGTAACTCCTTTACTCTATCACGGCGACAGCTTCATCTAAAGTTGAGAGTGGCTCAATAACTGACACCGAGGGTAGCTTATCCTCTTTCTCTAGAGGTAACTCAATCTTCTGTTGTAGTCATGTTTCCATGGCCCAACTCATGTACTGCACCAACTGGCACTGGAGATAACTCAATCTCAAATACAGAGATTTTCATACCTGCTCCCTCTAAATCTCATACTATGTCGGCTTCTTTTAATATACTTTTCTGATTACTGGAGCAAGTGTCTCGTCATAGTCTTCTCCCTCTTGTTGGGAGAATTCTCTAGACACAAATCAGGCTTATGCATCTTTATGAATGGTCCCGGGTAGGCTTCTCCTCCTTACTGGATCGTGAGGGTTGACTCCCCCTGAACTCTAGCTCCTTCTAAGTTGGTACTTGGTGGGGTCGTCTGCCTCATCATTGATGGAGCCATCTGCTTCTCATGATATGGTTCGTCAATGCTATACGTCTTTTCATCCTGCAAAGTGTCCTGGGACCATATTGGTCTCTTCCTGGTTACTGCAATGGTTCTGGGTAGGCCCTTCTAGCTCTACTGACTTTTTCTGCTCCTTCTGAGCCTTGATTTCTTCTGAGTCTACAAAAACTTCAGAGTCTTTGCAGGATATACTTGGTCTTGAATACCAAGTCTTGATATGAAAACCTGAGTCAGACTTCAAACATATTCTGCTTCCTGTCAAGGTGGCTTCATTATCCATTGACCAAGTCTACTGTGAGTTCTGTTATAATGTTAGGTCATCTTTGGAGCCTTCTGCTCCTTACAATCAATCTCCATATGAGATACTATGTATCTCAAAAGTAACTTCTTCTTCATCTTCATTGGTACATGTTCATGTATACAAATTGGATAGTTTGCTCCATCTCTCATCTAATATGTTGGCCCCTGCAACCGTCACTATAGCTTCCTCAGGGTTATCACCTGTGACCTGCTCGAAACAAGAACAAGAAGGGAGAAACACCAGACAAGAATAATACTCTTTATAATAATAATAAAACAATAGCAAGAACAATCGTCACAGTAGCTCCTTTAGAGCTATCACTTGTGACCTGCCTGAAACAAGGGTAAAAAGTAAGAAATACAAGAATAAGGAATGAGAGAAACACTCTTCTAGTGTTGTGATCAATCAATCCTCCATGGTAACCTGGAAACAAAACAAGAAATTTTTCCTAGAGGAGATGCTAGTTATATCTAATGAATGATTACAGTAAGCCTTTATCTCAATAGTGCTCACATGCTACCAAGTATTCAATAATAAAAAAATTCAAAGATTGTTATCGCAACTATAGTGTTTAGCAGTTATCAAACTCGATATGTGTAAATTTGAGTCTTATCAATTTAATATATCAAACCTGGAACTTGGAGTCTTGTCCTCAAGGATGAGTGTGTTGCTTTTCTTCTGAGTCTCCTTCACTCAAGATGACAAGTACTTTCTTCAACCTGTCCTCTGTACTAAGACAATATGCTATCTTGACGGAAATCTAAGTTAGGGAATAAACTCTATAATCTCAACTTTAATCAATCTAATACTTTGACCAATGGTTAGTATGATAACTTCAACAGATCAAAAAGAAATCTAGATGTTCATAAGATTACAATAATGCCATAACCAGTAGAGGCATATCAAAGTAATCAAACCTGGGGTGCATTGTTCCTTTGAATGTGTTGGATCCATAGTTTTAAAAACCGGCAAACCGAAACCGAAACCGACCGGTTTGACCGGTTAGACAGCAGACCGGGTCGAACCGATTGAAAAACCGAACTGGCTGACCGGTTTAAGACAGAACCAGCCGGTTTGGTACCGAACCGGCCGGTTCGGTACCAAACCGGCCGGTTCCGTCTTAAACCGGCGGTTCGGTTCTGATTTTTCCTAATACGCCCGCGGATCTCAAAAAGTAATTTTTTTTTGTTTTTCTTGAATTGTGAACCCTCCTAAACCCTAACAGANATCAGAGTGACACATACCATAATACCCGGACTCATTACCTCATGGAACAAGACTTACTGCTACTTCAAGACCAAGCTGGTGGGATGGATCCTGCTGCTATTGATAAATGGGTTGCACTGAAGAAAAGAGGTGCCCTCTGGGGCCATGCTCAAGTCATCCGACTCTCGGCACTCCATGTCTAGGACTTGTGGGCCTCGAGACATGATCTCCTTAGTTATCCCTAGGATAGGGGATAACAGACTTATCATGGAAAATTGGGTTCTCTATCATCTTTATACAACTCTGGTTATCACATAGAATCACGGTGGCTTTTTTCCCCAGATCGAACATACTAGTCAACAACTTTTGAAGCCATGTGGCTTCACAACTGGCAGACCATGCTGCAATGTACTCTGTTTCTGCCATGCTGAGAGAAATACTAGATTGCTTCATTCTTTTCCATGAAGTCATGGATGACCCCAAACTGAAACAACATCCCGAAGTGCTCTTTTTGTCTGAATCACTTCCAGCCCAATCTGAATCAGTATAACCATACAGTCTGAAGTCATGATCTCCAATATAACAGAGACCATAATCCAACGTACCCTTAAGGTATCTCATCACATGCTTTGTAGCTACAAGGTGAACACGTTTGGGTTCCAGCAAATACTGACTCAAGGTGTTCACAGCAAAGCATATATTTGGCCTGGTATTTGTCAGATACATCAACGATCAAATAATATGTCTGTATAGAGTAGCATCAACCAACTCTGACGAAGTATCAACAAGGAGCTTTAAATTCGTCTCCATGGGTGTGGCCATGGCTTTACATTCCAACATGTCAAACTTCTTCAGTATTTCAATTGCATACTTCCCTTGGTTAAGGAAGATCTTCTCTGGGATCTGCCAAATTTCAAGCCCTAAGAAATAATGCATCGGGCCTAGATCTTTCATCTCAAATTCTGCAGCGAGCTTCTTCTTACAATCTGTGATGAGCTTTTCTTCATCTCTCAAGAATAAGTCATCCACACATATAGCAGCAATATAACTGCTCCATCGTTTTTAATATTGAAGTAAAGGTTGGGATCAGCTTTACTCCTACCATACCAAGCTCTTGGAGCTTGCTTCAACTTGCTCAACTACAACTTAATCTGCACAAACATGTGCTAGCTCTATGTGCTTTCTGCAAAGCATTATCTGTCTCACTGTCTGAGAGTATGTCCTCTACTCTTTATGCGATTGTTCCTCTGGGACTAGGACTCTGCACCTGCAGTTGTTCTGAAGCTGAGATGGTATCTCCATTCCCGTTGTGGTTGTTGAACTCTGAGAGTAACTCCTTTACTTTATCACGGCGACAGCTTCATCTAAAGTTGAGAGTGGCTCAATAACTGACACAGAGGGTAGCTTAGCCTCTTTCTCTAGAGGTAACTCAATCTTCTGTTGTAGTCATGTTTCCATGGCGCAACTCATGTACTGCACCAACTGGCATTGGAGATAACTCAATCTCAAATACAGAGATTTTCATACCTGCTCCCTCTAAATCTCATACTATGTCGGCTTCTTTTAATGAATCATGTTAGTTCTATATATATACTTTTCTGATTACTGGAGCAAGTGTCTCGTCATAGTCTTCTCCCTCTTGTTGAGAGAATTCTCTGGACACAAATCAGGCTTATGCATCTTTATGAATGGTCCTGGGTAGGCTTCTCCTCCTTACTGGATCGTGAGGGTTGACTCCCCCTGAACTCTAGCTCCTTCTGAGTTGGTACTTGGTGGGGCCGCCTACCTCATCATTGATGGAGCCATCTGCTTCTCATGATATGGTTCATCAATGCTATACATCTTTTCATCCTGCAAAGTGTCCCAGGACCATATTGGTCTCTTCCTGGTTACTGCAATGGTTCTGGGTAGGCCCTTCTGGCTCTACTGACTTTTTCTGCTCCTTCTGAGCCTTGATTTCTTCTGAGTCTACAAAAACTTCAGAGTCTTTGCAAGATATACTTGGTCTTGAATACCAAGTCTTGATATGAAAACCTGAGTCAGACTTCAAACATATTCTGCTTCCTATCAAGGTGGCTTCATTATCCATTGACCAAGTCTACTGTGAGTTATGTTCTAATGTTAGGTCATCTTTGGAGCCTTCTGCTCCTTACAATCAATCTCCATATGAGATACTATGTATCTCAAAAGTAACTTCTTCTTCATCTTCATTGGTACATGTTCATGTATACAAATTGGATAGTTTGCTCCATGTCTCATCTAATATGTTGCCTCCTGCAACCGTCACTATAGATTCCTCAGGGTTATCACCTGTGACCTGCTCGAAACAAGAACAGCAAGGGAGAAACACCAGACAAGAATAATATTCTTCATAATAATAATAAAACAATAGCAAGAACAATCGTCACAGTAGCTCCTTTAGAGCTATCACTTGTGACCTGCCTGAAACAAGGGTAAAAAGTAAGAAATACAATAATAAGGAATGAGAGAAACACGCTTCTAGCGTTGTGATCAATCATTCCTCCATGGTAACCTGGAAACAAAACAAGAAATTTTTCCTAGAGGAGATGTTAGTTATATCTAGTGAATGATTACAGTAAGCATTTATCTCAATAGTGCTCACATGCTACCAAGTATTCAATAATAAAAAATTTCAAAGATTGTTATCGCAACTATAGTGTTTAGCAGTTACCAAACTCGATATGTGTAAATTTGAGTCTTATCAATTTAATCAATCAAACTTGGAACTTAGAGTCTTGTCCTCAAGGATGAGTGTGTTGCTTTTCTTCCGAGTCTCCTTCACTCAAGATGACAAGTACTTTCTTCAACCTGTCCTCTGTACTAAGACAATATGCTATCTTGACAGAAATCTGAGTTAGGGAATAAACTCTATAATCTCAACTTTAATCAATCTAATACTTTGACCAATGGTTAGTATGATAACTTCAACAGATCAAAATGAAATCTAGATGTTCATAAGATTACAATAATGCCATAACAAGTAGAGGCATATCAAAGTAATCAAACCTAGGGTGCATTGTTCCTCTGAATGTGTTGGATCTGAGATCCTTCTGG
>SNQJ01S0076022.1:40144-70123 GCA_010110895.2 Picea sitchensis | reverse complement strand
ACAAGTTTTGTTTTTACTGTAAAGTGAAATTCAAAATAAAAAAAATACTTTTATATGTCGGAAGTTGAATAACTTGTGAAAATACAGTTTTTTTTGTCATAAAACAAGCAAAAGTGTAACCCACCTTCATGATTTCACCCCTAATCTAGTTGGAAGTGTTACGTCACTAGACGGGTTTTGGCCAAGTGGCCTAGGAGAAAAGCACATAAGCCTACGGTGGTGAGCCCGTGTCTCAACCATCACAAAGTTTGGGAGGAAATCCTAGTAGGGGATTGGCTTAAAGACCTTCGAGGACTATGCGGGTCCTTGGATCACAACTAGTGTGGGAATTTAATACTATATCTACTCATAGTTAGTGGGGTTAGAGCATATTTCCAACTCCTACTACAAGTACTAGTTATTAGGCCCAAGGTATGGATGTTGATAAAGGTTGGAAGGTTAAATACAACAAAAGGAAGGGGTCTTCCTCTCCTACTCCTTTGGACAATCCTGGTAAAGTAGTGAGTCCTAGTCCTCTACCAAAGTCATTCCAGGAAATGGTGACCCTTTCCACATACAATGGTCCATCTTCCTTAAAAAATGTAAGATTGAGAAACATATTTATTGGTATAAGGAACCCTTTATTCCTTAAAAGAATCCTTATTTCCTGTTTTGGAATCTCAGAGGGATGATGATCCTACATCGTAAGCAATTTGTTTGATGAATTATGTAGGAGAATAAGCTAGACGTCGATTTTCTCTAGGAGGTGTGATTTTGAGATTCACAACCAAATGAAATATGTCTGGAATGGTCCCTTTTGGAACACAAACCACTTTCAAGAAAGGGTGGGTAGTGCTTGTTATATGCCCTTACCTTCATAATTTTTTTAGGTCACATCGTTATGACCCAGATAACCAATATGCTTGGGTTAATTTTTTTATATAGGAAAGACTAATTTGATTTTGTTTATTGTATGTTCCCATCATCAATTCAACATGGATGTGCCTTTGGTAGGGGGTCGTTTCTTCTATGAGAGATGTAGAATGGATTGTGGGTTGTGACTTCAACATGGTGGAATGGAAGGGTCATAGAGAGGGTGGTGAAATTATTTTGTTGTGTGGCATGGAAAAGTAGGCATGGTCAAGTTGTAAGGCCACCCTATAGTTTTTATCTGAAATGGTGGTAAAAAGGTTTGAACTATGGAGGTTGGCTCACTTGTCAAATTTTCATTAGGGGAAGAAGACAATACATGAAATATTGGATAGGGTGTATGGCCCTTGGGATGCTATCTCCTTTTTTGGGAGGCTTTAAGCTGTCAATGAATTGATGGAGATGATTGGATTAGATCATTTTTCAATTTATAGTACCATTTTGGTGTGCCACATGATTGATTCAAACCATTTTCTTTATAAATGTTAAGTTTTTCTCATTCAAATTCTCTTAATTTCCATGCATTGTTTCATCATGTTTGGAACTTTTTTCTACATTGTGTTTGGGATTTTGGTTAGATGTTATGGTGGGAGATGCGAGGTGGTCATTTAGAGACCTTTTAAATTCATGCGTGGTTGGGGGTGTAGTGTGTGTATGAAGAATTCAGTAATTTTTGTTTTTCTTAAGAATAGGTATGCATAGTTTTAACTCACACACTTAAAACTTACAGGTTTGTCCAAGGTTAATATGGATTCATTAGGGGGATGAGGGATCCAAGTTATTATTTTATTTATTAAAGAAGAAATTGGTAGCTAACAAAGTTCTTGTAATTTGAAAATTTGATGATGTCCTTGTGGAATATGCCCCTAAGGTTTGAGGTATGTTTAGTGATCATTTTCATAATATTATTTCTACATATCCCTTTACAAATGAGATTATTGCTACTAGGAATTTGTGTTACATGGTAGTGCCACACTTGAGGTCTTTGTTGTAGAGCATGATAGGTTGGACATGGATTTGACGAAGGATGAATGTTAGGGACCTAACCCCTCACGTAGGTAGAATAATTTATTTCCATTTAATAAAGGTCAATATTAATAAGGCCTAGAAATAAGGAAGAATAAGTCCAATGTAAGAAGAACTAATAGAAGCTTCCGCTTCTAGAAGGATCTTCCTCTAGATTCTTCTTTTTATAGACATATTTAGTATATATAGGAGTCGAGGGTATGAGAATTTTTGTCTTGGATATTATTGTAATAGAGCTCTTCTCTGCTAGAGGTTTCCCCCTCGAAGAGGCAAGTGAACATTTCTCTCAGTAATCAAAGTGCTCTTTCTGGTGTTATTCTGGTATCATTTTGGTATTATTCTGGTGTTGTTCTAGTTATATTATTGTTCATCTCCCATTTCTAGGTATTTATTTATGTTCTGCATACTTTTTTATATATGGAATATTACAAGTGGTATCAGAGAAAATATTTCCATGTAATAAAGGTCAATATCAATAAGGCCTAGAAATAAGGAAGAATAAGTCCAATGTAAGAAGACCTAATAAAATCTTCCATTTATAGAAGGATATTTCTCTAGATTGTTCTTTTGATACACATATTTAGTATAAATAGGAGTTAAGGGTATGAGAAGTTTTGTCTTGGATATTATTGTAATAGAGATCTGCTGTAATGTACCTCAAATTTACCATAAAAAAATAAAATCTATGACATAATTCAACTTCGTTTAAGCCTAGAATTTAAGAGAAGGTAAGAATCAATTCGATCCATAAAGACATCATTACCCAGTCTAGTTTACCTCGAACAGAAAATTGTCAAAGTAATCAGTTCTGCACATTTAATTATGCTTGTGATTGCAAGTCTGGATCTTTATGTCTGTTAGAACATTAGGTAACTTGATTGTCTGCTATGTGCATGTGTAAAGGCGATATTATCATTTTTACTGTAGGAAATTCATTTTAATTCTCTATTAACATCTATACTTATTTCCACTTACAAGTAAGTATATACCTATATCTTTCTCCTTATAATAATTTGGGTACTTGTCATGCCCCGTACACAGTGACTTGTAATATGAATTGTTACTATTATACTTCTATCCCAGATGAAGATCCCCCAATGTTCTCTACCAGTCCATTCATTATAGTATTTGAGTTGTTCCTATAACAATAATTCCTACTATGTTCCTACAGCTTTGTGAAGAAACATAAGTCAATCGGGTTTCGGTGATCACAAGTGTCAAACAAAACAAAGGACCCCACTGTTTTCCGAAATCCAAAATATGGAAAGACTGTGGGCTAGCACTTTGGGGTTTCGGGGTTTGAGGTTTCGCGAGTACAAAAGACAAACATCAACACACACAACAATTCTTGAAATTGTGAAAGGTGACCAGTACTTCGGGATTTCGCGAGTACAAGTGCCCAAAAAACACACAACAACTCCCGAAATTGTGAAAAGTGACCAATACTTCGGGATTTCAGAGTTCGGGACTTCACGAGTTCCAGTATCATCATAAACAAACTTTCAAAAATGCAAAAAAGGAGAGGTGGGTCCTGCATTTCAGGATTTTAGGGTTCGAAACTTCGTGAGTTCCGGTATCCAAACATCAACATAAACAAACTTCCGAAATGTGAAAGAAAAGAAAGGTGCGACCCATATTTCGGGATTTCAGGGTTCAGAACTTTGTGAGTTCCAGTGTTCAACATCAATTTAAAAAAACTTCTGAAATGCGAAAAAGGAAAGGTGAGACCCACATTTCGGGATTTCGAGGTTCGGGGTTTCACGGTTTTCATAGCCAAACATCCAACATACAACAATTCCTGAATTACGAAAAAGAAAGGAACTAACATTTCAGGATTTCAACGTTTCAAATGCCAAACAATAACAGACAACAACTCCCGAATTCCAAAAGATGAAAGGGTGTGGGACCAACACTTTGGGATTTAGGGATTCGGGGTTTCGGTATTTGGAAAAGCAAGGGAACTTCGCACAAATGTAACCAGCAAGTCCTAAATGCCGAAATTCACATTATTTTCATAATTCTAAGATTTTTGCCTTGTACTGGTATTCTCACTTTCGTTATGTGAAATAGTAGGTGTAGAAGGATTCAATATATGTTTACCTATCAGAATTCCAAAAATCTAACTTCTGAGTTTTATACGCATATAATCTATTAAAGGGGTACAATAGGGAAATATTTTTTGTAAAAGTTAACTCCTATTATATTCACATAGAGCCTTTTTAAACAATGCATTAAACGTCAACAGTACTAGATCTATGCATCTATGTAAATACATGAATAAGAATATCATTCCATCAAAGTTTGGAAATTATAATTGATGATCCGAGGGATCTGAGTTTGGTTTCCATGGGTTCGCAGAATTCTTTAACTTTTCGAATTTTGTACATCTAGTATTTTGACTTCAGATTAAACCTAACCGGTAGATGTATTGGCTTTCTTAAACTCAACTCATATAAAAATAAATTTGCCTAGCATTTCCAGATTTCGGGAAGGACCACTCCATAATTTAAACTGTGATTGTAAATTTAATACCATGATAAAGGTCATCCATTGAAAGAATTATTTCATATTTAGAAACAATTAGATGCATAATATCAGTTACACACAAAACATCCAAGAACATAGAGGGAAAGGTTTATATTAACGCAATTAGATATAATCACTCAATAGATACCTACCATCAATCAAAACATAGCCATTCAAAATAGAGAGGGGTAGATCAAAATATCTGAATCCAATCCATGGGAAGACAAAGGGAACAACCACGTTCCTCCCAACCGTAGAACAGGGCAGCCAAATCACTTTCCCAGTTCACCCCCTAGCCTGACCATGAATCCATGAGGGCGAAGTTGGAGACTCGTCAACAATATTCCAAATTTTTCCGTAGCTATCCCCTTCTATCACACTTGCTCGACAGTTCTCATAACAGTAATAGGACCCGCAATCCTCTCCTAGCATACTTGGCAGCGTCATGCCTCCTCACATATGCTATTTATCAATTTTTGCCGAGGTCTTTTTCCCTCCTTTGGGGATTTTCACAGCTTTCTTAATCTCTAATTCTCAGGGGCTACTAGTGGCCAAATCTATAATTTTCCACTTGTAATAATCATCCCAGAGGCAGTTCCAACTTGTTCCCCACTCATGGAGTCATGGTCAGCTGATTTTTAACATGGCTGTTCCATTTGTCCTCTTGCATTTAATATATACATGTTCTATTTTTATACAAGTGTCATAGTCAACTACTTAATTGAGTCAGATCAGATCTCTTCCCAATGGTCACAATAATTAATTACAATTATTAAATTCGAAATTCATAATTTCCATAAATGGCAAAAATTTTCCAGATTCAAATTTGCCAAAAACAGAAATAAATTTCCAGCACATTTCAAAAATAAAAATATTTTATTTTTGGGGGATGTTACATCCCTTCCCCCTTCAATAAAACACTGTCCTCAGTGTTTGTTCCTTTCCTAGAACATGATTGGATGATATTTCTGCAAATCTCCTTCCAATTCCCAAGTGGCCTCCTTAGGACTAAATTGCTTCCATTGTATCTTTACCTGAGCGACGACTCTGTTCTGAAGTGTTATTTCTCTCTGGTCCAGAATGTAGAGGGTTTCCACCTGGAACTCGCCTTCGAGTTCCATCTACACCAAGATCCAATCAATCATATGAATAGGGTCATGAATATACTCTTTCAACAAAGAAACATGGAATACATTATGAATTCTTAGATTAGTTGGGAGTGCAAGTTGATATGCTACGGGTCCAATTCGAGCTAGTATCTCGAAGGGCCAACAAAACCTGGGTGCCAGCTTGGGACAGTTCGCTAACTTCAATGAGCTTTTCCGGGATTTTACCTTCAAGTAAACATAGTCTCCCACTTGAAATTCCAAGTGTCTTCTTTTCTGATTTGCATAGCTCTTCTATCTATCCTATGCTTCTTTCAATTTCTATTGTACCCTTTTTACCATGTTCTCCATTTCTTGGAGCATCTCTGGTCCAACCATGAGTCTGTCAGCTAGGTTATCTCAACTAATTGGAGTTGTACATTTTCTGTCGTACAATATTTTGAAAGGGCTCAACTTAGCTGAAGTTTGGTACCCATTGTTATATAAAAATTCTACCAAATGTAAGTAGTCTTCCCACTTGTTCGACTTTGTTCTTACATACATGCGGATCATATCCTCTATGATTTGGTTTGTCCTTTTGGTTTGTCCATCCTTTTGTGGATGATAACTCGTACTAAAATTCAAATTAGTATTTATCCCTGCAAACAATTCCTTCCAAAAAGTAGATGTGAATTTTACGTCTCTATCTGAAATCACCATTTTAGGAATACCATGTAGTCTAAAAATTTCTTTCATGAATATTTCAGCAATGTTAATAGCTTTAAAAGTAGACTTTACAGGAATAAAATGTGCAAACTTACTTAGTTTATCGATTACAACCATGATAGAATCATTTTGTTTCTAAGTTATAGGAAAACCTATTATGAAGTCCAGTGATATGGTCTCCCATTTCCATTCTGGTACTAGTAATGGTTGTAATAGGCCAACTGGATGCTGGTGTTCGGCCTTAACCTGCTGACAATCTTGGCACCTAGCCAAGTACTCTATTGTTTCGACCTTCATGTTAGGCCAGTAAAATAGTTTCCTGAGTGTTGTTATTGTCTTCTGGTAACCTGGATGGCCAGAATACGGTTTCTTATGCACTTCGTCTAAAATGGTTAATTTTAGTTCTACTGAATCTGGTATGTAAAGTCTGTTTTTAAATCTTAATAGTCCCTTCTTGTCGATACTTATCTCTAGTTTATCTGAGTTTGTGATACTATTTTGAAATTTTGCCATCATCTTAGTGTAATTTCCATCATTAATACATGTCGTTCTTATTCTTTGTTCTAGATCACTTTCTGCCTTGCTGATATTTATCTCAAATAACCCATGGACTCTTCTGCTTAAAGCATATGCTACTTTATTTTCCTTACCCTTGATATGTTTGAACTCGAAGACAAATTCGCTCAAGAAGGCTAGCCACCTTGCTTATCTTGCATTAAGGTCTGGTTGGTTAAACAAATATTTCACTCCGCTATTATCCGTCAATAGTAGGAATTTTCTGCCCATTATATAGTGTCGCCACATTTTTAAGGCATGTATTATTGCCGCCAATTCTAAGTCATGAGTGACATAATTTCACTCGTGTTCCTTTAATTTTCGGGACTCATAAAAAATCACGTTCCCTTCCTGAGTTTGAACGCCACCTAGTCCCTCTTTACTTACATCAACGCATACTATGATGTCTTTATCTGGGTCTGCTACCTTCAAGATGGACGTTGATGTCAACAATTCTTTTAACTTGTTAAAAATGTCTTGACACTTTTGTGACCAGTTAAACTTGGTCCCTTTCTTTTGTAATGACATGATAGGGTAGGCTATCTTGGAGAACCCTTCTATAAATCTGCGATAATATCCAGTGATTCCCATGAATGATCGGATATCTATCACATCTGTAGGCAATGGCCATTCCATAATGGCTTTTATCTTTTTTGGGTCTATGACAATACCTTCCGAGGAAATGACATGTCCTAAATATTGTATTTCTTTTTTATAAAAATCACATTTGTCGAATTTTGCATATAGTTTGTGTTTCCTTAGTGTTTGCAAAACTATTCGTAAGTGTTCATCATGTTCCTCCTCTGTTTTAGAATAGACTAGAATATCATTCATAAATACTACTATGAACTTGTCTAAGTACTAGCTAAAGATGTTGTTCATCAAGCACATAAATGTGGCTGGTGCAATAGTGAGTCCAAAAGGTATGACTACAAACTCGTAGTCTTCATATCTTGTTCGAAAAGCTGTTTTTTTTATGTCCTGGTCCTTTATTCTAACTTGATGATAACCAGATCGTAAATCCAGTTTTCAGAATATATTGTCCCCACCAACTTGATCGAACAGATCATTTATCCTGGGTAAGGGGTATTTGTTATTAATGGTCACTTTGTTTAGTTATCTATAATCGATACATAGTCTTAGAGTACCGTCTTTTTTTTTCACAAAGAGGACTGATGCTCCCCATGGCGAGACACTTGGTCTGATATACGCTTTGTCCAACAATTCATGTAATTGTATTTTTAATTTTGTCAATTCTGGTAGACTCATTCGGTAGGGTGCTTTTGAGATAGGGGTTGATCCAGGTAGTAAGTCTATGGAGAAATCTATTTCTCTCCTAGGAGGTAATTCTAGTATCTCATCAACAAACATCTCTCTGAATTCACGTAGGACAACAAATTATTCTAACTTGGGCTTATCCTCTTTTTCTAATAGATTCGTCACTTGGATAGCGTAAACTTGACATCCCTTTCTAATACATTTCTTGAGTTGCATCGTTGAAACTTGTCTGACTGACACTAGTTTTGGTATGCCTTGGGCTATTCTAATAGTGCCAAAATTATCTTTGTAGCTAAGTATCTTTGTATAACAGTCTAGTAATTCTTTGTGTTGTTCCAACCAATCCATCCTGATAATCATATCATAAGATCCTAGTGGTAGGATGTTCAGATTGGTCCTTATCTTTTGACCATCTAAGTTGAACTCAAGATCAAAAATAAAGTTAACTACTTTTCTTTTAGTACCTGTTGCTAGTTGTACAAGCCAAGATTTTGCATGCTTTTGTTTCTTAAGTTTATTCGACTCTACTACATCAGGAGTAATATAACTTAACGTAGCTCCAAAGTCAATTAAAATAGAAATTCGGGTGTCATGGATCTTACCTTCTATCTCTACCACCGAGGACTAGTGGTCATCTTGTCGACCATCTATGGCTGCATTTATTGGATGCAAACTTCTGCCCATGTCTCCCACTGTCGAGGCTTCCTACAAATTGTGAACAATAGTTCAGTTTATTGCAATTAAACGTGGATAGTTCCTCCTTAGATGAGGGTCTCCACACTCCCAACACTTTAATGGCTCACGGGAGTTGTGCCCAAACTTCTTCATTCCCAGGTTTACCGTTTTACCACTACCTTGCATATTCAGATGATTGGAGTGAAAATCCTTCCTTGGGAAACTTTTTGCTGCACTCCGATAAGGAGCTGGCTAGTATCCCTTCTTCCGTTGGTGCATTCCATCTTTCTTCTTATCCTTCCAGGTCTTTGGAAACTCTACCCGTTGTTTATATTGGTCATAGCACATTCATGCCTTCCTGAATGCCTCACTCAAGGATTTGGGGTTGTCAAACTCAATTCTGTCCCGGTAAGCCTATGGTAAACAACTTCAGAATCGTTAGATTTTTACCTTGTCCTCCAAAATGTACAGTATGAACCTTAATAGTTCCAGAAATTTATTTATAAGTTCCTCCATTATCATTTGTCTGAGTCATAACTCATAAAATTATTTCATCTTCCTTTCATAATAGCTTTCAGAAAGTCATTGTTTCTTAAAATGCTTCTTAAAGTCGCATCATTCCAACTGTTTCTCCTTTAGGCGCTTGGCCAATTTTAGGTCCTGCCACCAAATGCTAGCCTTCCCCTTCAGATTGTAGATGGCCATTTTGACCTTCATGTTGTTGGAATAGTTGTAGATTTGGAAGTAGTTTTTGATGTCCAACAACCATGCCTCGACTTCTTCTCCTGTCCCAGATTTTCCATCAAAAGTAGCAGGTTTAATCTTTTTAAATTCTCCTTCAAGTTGGTATGTTTGTTTTCTTTTTCTGTCTGGTATGGTTTTGTCTTCAGTTGAAGGTGTCCCTTCAGACGAACTGTCTCCTTTTTCTATTTTCACACCAGAATTCTTCGAGGCCCTTTTGCTGACATGTTCCTCAGGGTTATCATCTTTTGGGATTTTCTTGGTTCCTATACTACACAACAAGACTTCATTTATCTCTTGTTGTTCCTGCTAGGCCTTCTTCAATTTTTCATTGTCGGCCTTGAAAACTTGTAGTTCAACAATAAGGTTCCTCATTGTTTCCAACACCTCTGTGGGTGAACTTCCATCACTGTTCTATCTCGGATCTCTAGGAGGTCCTTGCTGTGGATTCCCTTCCATCCTGATTTCTGCACCTTCTTGAGATGCCATTATTCAACACAAAACATAAAATCTTTATGTTTGTAATCCACAAGATTTATTAGTTTTTTTTTTCATAGATCAGAATATGTACTAAGCAATTAATGTGGCCCTATTCTGGCCCAGTGTTGTAAATTTTGCTCCGATACCATATGTAATGTACCTAAAATTTACCATAAAAAATAAATTATATGACATAATTCAACTTTGTTTAAGCTTAGAATTTAAGGGAAGGTAATATTCAATTCGATCCATAAAGACATCATTACCCAGTCTAGTTTACTTCGAACAGAAAATTGTCAAAGTAATCAGTTCTGCACATTTAATTATGCTTGTGATTGCAAGTCTGGATCTTTACGACTGTTAGAATAGTAGGTAACTTGATTGTCTGCTATGTGCGCGTGTAAAGGCGATATTATCATTTTTACTATAGGAAATTCGCTTTAACTCTATATTAACATCTGTACTTATTTCCACCTACAAGTAAGTATATACCTATATCTTTCTCCATATAATAATTTAGGTACTTGTCATGCCCCATACATAGTGACCTGTAATATGAACTGTTATTATTATACTTCTATCTCAGATGAAGATCCTCCAACGTTCTCTACCAGTCCATTCATTACAATATTTGAGTTGTTCCTATAACAATAATTCCTACTATGTTCCTATAGCTTTGTGAAGAAACAGAGGTCAATCAGGTTTCAGTGATCGCAAGTGCAGAACAAAACAAAGGACCCCATTGTTTGCCAAAATATGAAATATGGAAAGACTGTGGGCCAGCACTTCAGGGTTTCGAGGTTTAGGGTTTCGCGAGTACAAAAGCCAAACATCAACAAACACAACAACTCCAGAAATTGTGAAAGGTGACCAGTACTTCGGGATTTCAAAGTTCAGGATTTTGCGAGTACAAGTGCCCAAACAACACACAACAACTCCTGAAATTGTGAAAAGTGACCAATACTTCAGGATTTCAGAATTCGGGACTTCGCAAGTTCCAGTATCATCGTAAACAAACTTTCGAAAATGAGAAAAAGGAAAGGTGGGTCCCGCATTTAGGGATTTCACGATTCAGAACTTCGTGAGTTCTGGTATCCAAACATCACCATAAACAAACTTACGAAATGCGAAAGAAAAGAAAGGTGAGACCCATATTTCAGGATTTCAGGATTCGGAACTTCGCGAGTTCCGGTGTTCAACATCAATATAAACAAACTTCTGAAATGCGAAAAAGGAAAGGTGAGACCCACATTTCGGGATTTCGGGGTTCGGGGTTTTCATAGGAAAACATCCAACATAAAAAAATTCCCGAATTGCGAAAAAGAAAGGAACTAACATTTTGAGATTTTGGGGTTCAAGGTTTCGGGGTTTCAAATGCCAAACAACAACACAAAACAACTCCTAAATTCTGAAATATGAAAGGGTGTGGGACCAACACTTCGGGATTTCAGGATTCAGGGTTTCAAGGTTTGGAAAAGCAAGGGAACTTCACATAAATGTAACCAGTATGTCCCGAATGCCGAAATTCACATTATTTTCATAATTCTAAGATTTTTGCCTTGTACTGGTATTCTTACTTTTGTTCTGTGAAACAGTAGGTGTAGAAGGATTCAATATATGTTTACCTATCAGAATTTCAAAATTCTAACTTATGAGTTTTATACGCATATAATCTATAAAAGGGGTACAATAGGGAAACATTTTCTGTAAAATTTAACTCCTATTATATTCACTTAGAGCCTCTTTAAACAATGCAATAAACGTCAATAGTACTAGATCTATGCATCTATGTAAATGCATGAATAAGAATATCATTCGATCAGAGTTTGGAAATTATAATTGATGATCCAAGGGATCTGAGTTTGGTTTCTAGAGGTTCCTTGAATTATTTAACTTTTTGAATTTTGTACATATAGTATTTTGAATTCAGATTAAACCTAACCCGTAGATGGATCGACTTTCTTAAACTTAACTCATATAAAAATAAATTTGCCTAGCATTTCAAGATTTCGGGAAGGACCACTCCAGAATTTAGACTGTGATTGTAAATTTAATACCATGTTAAAGGTCATCCATTGAAAGATCTATTTCAAATTTAGAAACAATTAGATGCATAATATCAGTTACACACAAAACATCCGAGAACACAGAGGGAAAGGTTTAGATTAACACAATTAGATATAATCACTCAACAGATACCTGCCATCAATCAAAACATAACCATTCAAAATAGAGAGGGGTATATCAACATATCTAAATCCAATCCGCGGGAAGACAAAGGGAACAACCATGTTCCTCCCAACCGTAGAATAGGGCAGCCAAATCACTTGCCCAGTTTACCCCCTAGCTTGACCATGAATCCATGAGGGCGAACTTGGAGACTCGTCAGCAATATTTCAAATTTTTCCGCAGCTATCCCCATCCCTCACACTTGCTCAATAGTTCTCATAATATCAAGAGGACTCGCAATTCTTTCCGAGCATACTTGGTAGCGTCATGCCTCCTCGCATATGCTATTTATCAATTTTTGCCTAGGTCTTTTTCCCTCCTTTGGGGATTTTCGCAGCTTTCTTAATCCCTGATTCTCAGGGGCTTTCAGTGGCCAAATATCTGATTTTCCACTTGTAATAATAATCCCAGAGGCATTTCCAACTTGTTCCCCACTCATGGAGTCATGGTCGGCTAATTTTTAACATGGCTATTCCGTTTGTCCTCTTGCATTTAATATATAAATGTTCTATTTTTATACAAGTGTCATAGTCAACTAGTTAGTTGAGTTAGATCAGATCTTTGCCCAACAGTCACAATAATTAATTACAATTATTAAATTCAAAATTCGGAATTTCCATAAATGGCAAAATTTTTTCCGATTCGAATTTACCAAAAATGGAAATAAATTTCTAGCACATTTCAAAAATAAAAATATTTTGCTTTTGGGGGATGTCACATCTACTCTATTGGAGGTTTCCCCCTCGAAGAGGCAAGTGAACATTGCTCTCAGTAATCAAAGTGCTCTTTCTGGTGTTATTCTGGTATCATTTTGGTATTATTACAGTGTTGTTATGGTTCTATTGTTGTTCTTCTGCCATTTCTAGCTATTTATTTTTGTTCTGCATACTTTTTTATATCTCGAGTATTACAATGAATACTTTATATCCCTTCACTTTATAAAGAACGGTAAATATTGAGGGATTGATGGATTCCCTTGTCAGTTCTACAAGAAAATGTGGGGTAGCATTGGATATGACTTAAGTCACATAGCTTTCAAAGCCTTTTCTTTAAGATTTTTAATGGAATCCATTAATTAAGGGTTAATCAATATCATTATAGAGAATTTTTCTAGACATACCAATGGGGGATGGTGCCAATAACTCTACTATTTGTTTCTTACACATCATCGCTAAGGCAATGACACTAAGAGCGAGGGATGTCATAAAGAAGATTGATAATAAGAAGAAAATAGTTCTTTCTCATGGGATTTTTATCCTTGACATATTGATTTCTTCTTAGGAGGACATGGAGTTGGATAAGGAGTTTAGGAAATAAGCTCTCTTAGTCAAAATTGATTTTGATAAATCCTATGAAATGTTTGACTAGGATTTCATTATTGATATGTTGTACTTCTTGGGTTTTAGTTTAATTTTGTGGGGATGGTTAGAACCCTACTATAATTTTCTTCATCTTTTTTTATAGTGAAATATTACCTCTCTTCATGAATTCTCCTCCATCAATCTATCAGGTAGGGATGCCATGTGGCACCCTATATCTATGTTCTAAATACTTATATAGCCTTGGTGTTTTGTTCTATGTTTCCCATTTGTAGGGTAATGTTTGGGGTGTTTCACTTCTATATTACTATGATGCATTGTGATGCAGGCGCGACCCTTCTCATACACCCACTCTGCAGGATCGCTCAATCAATTTATGAGCCGAAGCGGCTCATTTGATTCCCTAAAGAAAACCCGATCCACAGGTCCTTCTCTTCTACCACACGGTCTTCTGCATTCAACCGTGAGCTTCCTCGACTCAGTTTCAGGTCTCGGGACTTTATATTTCCTGATGCTAAAGAGTTCCCTGTCCTCTCGAACTCCCGATCTCCAACTGTTGATACACTCCCTTTTTCCTTAGACCCTCCTGGCTATACCCCTAGTCCTAATGACTAGTCCTCATAAGACTAAAGCCTTATCTCCTTTCAGAGTTTCACGACCCAAGTGCTCAACCTCTCGTCTTCAGGATCCCCGATATCCCGATACACGAAATGTCGATATGGTGATTTTCGGTCTTCCCTTTCTTCGCAATTTTAGATCTCGTAATTCTGAAATGCATGGACTTCTTGTCCACGGGATTTTCGATCCTCCGAATATCCATATCCCGATGCTACGTCAGCTAGGCCCACAACGAAACTTTTTGCCTCTCGCAATTCCAGTGCCTGGATCTCTGAAATGGATGGTCACATGACACGCATCCTCCCACAACCGGACGACTCAGATCAAATCTCGCTAATTCAGGGTTTCTGACGTCGAGTGACTAAACTCACATCCTCAAGATCTCCGATATCCCGAACGTCAAATTCCCGATATAAACTCCTTTGGGAATTTCTCTTATGTTCTGTTGTGTGAGGCATAACTCCCTCCCAGCTCCTGACAGATATGATGACTTTCGGGTTCTCCGCTCAAGATCTGACAGATCAGATCGCTTCTTCTCCTGTGCACTTATTCCGTGCTGCCTTCTGGATGTGATGACCCTTCAACGGGCCACAATCTATCGAATGAACCAACGACCGATACTGCTCCTCCCGATCTTTGGCACTTTCTTTCTTTGGCTTGGAAGGATTTCCAAGTTTCTCAAAGGCCTCAACCCTTTCCAGTTTTCCTCCTCTGCAAACTCTCAACTTGGAGCTTCGTCGCGCGTATTAAAACGTTGTCCCTCCAGAGCTTTACATTTTTCGAATCCTTGAAGGATTCTTCAACTCCTGCTCCACTGTAGAATATTCACATGCACCCAAAGGTGCTATCTGCCCTGAGCTTTCCTGTAGCTTCGACCTCTAAGGAAACCCAATTCTCCTTTCCTTTCTCCCTCAGATGGAGAATTTGATGCCCTCCTGCCTGTCCTCTTCTCAAGAAACCCTTTGTTGAGTCTTTTAGGGTATTCAAAAACCCTGTGAAGATTCCTAAAAGGACTCTTCCTTTAAATTCCAGAACTCGACTGAGTTCTTTTCTTCTCTGTGCCAATCTGCACACTACCTCAATGCCCACTTGCCAGAGTGTCAAGAATCCTCAGTGATTTTGACTTCTTACAAAACATCCAATGGTTTTGTCCTCTTTCTATTAACTCCATATGCCTGCTCAATGCCCTTCTGGCAGAGCTCCGCAGAACTCCTCAGAGATTCTGTATGCAACTGTGTTTTCCCCTACACAACCCTTGTCTCCTGAGGCGTTCAACAACCTCACAGATCTTTCTCTGACTTGTTGATTCTAGTTCTTGTGCTGCAACACGTCTTTGTCTGAACCCACAGTATTCAGCAGTGCTTCAGTGCACTGGTATTCAGAGACCAGAGTACTCTGTCATGCCCTCCTGGCATGAAACCTCAAAGACCTTCACCTGAAATCAGACACACTCCTGCAAATGAAAACCTACAACATACATCTACAGCATACAAAATAACACTCACACACATTCATTTAACACATAGTCATGCAGAAAAAACTGCTATTTGTATTAAATATGGCAAATGCCTCTATTTACAAGGTGTTCCTGAGCACGGCCTGTAGTAAGGTCTCAGATCCTTCTCTTCTACTCTCTACTAGCAGACCCTCTTCCTCTCTCTCGCTAGCTCTCTACTAGTAGACCCTCTTCCTCTCTCTCCTAGCTCTCTACTAGGAGATACAATTGATCTTTTTACATGAGGAGGCTCTTCGAGCTCTTCCCTCCAAATCTACCTACCCTATTCAATTACATTGAATGGGTTGTCTAGTCCAATATCCGGATCTAGATCTCATCCTTACAAACATTAAAGGCCCTCTTATCTACAACCTATACAAAGGCACGGCTTCCCAGCTCAATAGCTTAAACATTTAATTACATTCAATTCTAAATTGAAATAAGGGCGACGCGTCTCTTTAGCTTTGAATGCATGCGCTTGATGTGGTTGGCTGGTTGGCTGGTTGGCTGACGTGGAGAGATGCTCCTGCATCATATTCTTCAGCTACAAAATTTATGAGCTCCTACTCATGAGATTCCCATCTTAGCGGTGGAAATCCTCCTGGATCCTAAATAAATCTCTGGAGCTGTTGATCCACTCCATGTTCATGCTACTACTGTGTTGTTTCTACTGCTTCCTTCTCTCTGCTCATCCTCTCCTTGCTGACAGTTTCTACTGATCGGATCATCAGCTTCCTAATCATGTCGATCACTTCGTCCAACTTCTCCAATGGATGGCCTTGTTCATGCGGTCTCATCAGTTGCAAAAGTTTTCGCCACATGAGAAAATCATCGTGATCTCCCATGCCTTCTTCATCATCTTCCAACTTCACCTGTTGGATGTGCATGCCCTCCACTTTCACCCTTCTTTCCAGGGATTTAATTTGTTCATACAGATCAGCTAAACTAATGTTGTCTATTTCTTCTTCCTCCTCTTTTGCCAACTCCCAAGTTGCAGTCTTTTCAGTTTCCTGGTTGAAAATATTGAGCCATTCCTCGGAATGCTCATCATCCTCTTCTTCTTCTTCCGCTGTCAGCTTCAGTGCTACAACTTCCTCAGCTTCCTGGCTAAATGCATTGAGACACTCCTCAAAATTCTCATCTTCTTCTCTTGCTTAGGCAGCTTCAGATATCTGCTCCAATCCTCCGGCGACAGTCTCAGCTAGTTGTCCCTCTGTTTTTGTTGCATCTGCAACCCAGATTTCTGCCTCCCCCTGGGCAAGTGGTAGGAATATCTCAATTCCCCCAATCATTATAAGGCTCCTCTCTTCAGCCTCTCGGATGGTGAAAGTTTTTAACTTGTCATCATATTCATTCACATGGCTTGGAAAACCACATGAATCTTCATCCTCTGTCAGCTCCTCCGCCTAATTTTGACTCACTTCTGAGTTCATGAGACCCTCAGATAGTCCCATCTGCTCATCCCTGCCCATCTGTCAATATAGGATGCTTCTACTACCCTCTTGGCAGTCTTCGAGATCCCGCAACGATCTCATTTCATTGCCTAGCTGGCAATGTGAAATTCCTTGGTTTTTCTCCTGACAGTCCTTGAGATCCCGTAGTGATCTCAACTCTTTTCCCTCCTGGCAATTAGGAATTTCCTCTCTGCCCTCCTTGTAGTTCTTGAGATCTTAAGCTGATCCCATTTTATTCTCTTCACCTAGAATTCTCCCAGTCTTTGGTTCACAAATCCAAACCATCTCTTCAGGTCCATTGAGGTTTTTAGTGTGCCTCAACCATCCTTTTAACAACCTATGTTGTCTTCTAGCCATCAACTCCTTGACTCACCATTTTAATTTCGGTCTCTTCATGGGCCATTCATACACCCATCTCTGCTTGGTATTCTGTTGCATCCACAGTTCAAGCTCTTCCATCCTTGCTCTGATGTCAACAAGTTATTTTCCCCTTTCGGCTGTGCTCATCAGCTCTGGGCTTTTCCTTCCAGCATACCTATGGCCTTCAGTATCCATGTCGCTGTCTCTGTTTTCTCTCCTGGAAAATCTGCTGCTGTCACTCTGCATCTCGAGTGTTTCCAGCTTCATCCTACAGTCCCCCTGACTGTCTTCTTGATTGTTGCCTACCTGCAAACAACCATTACATAGTCCCCAACGCTCTGTCTTCCCTTTCCTTCTCTCCTCCCTCTGCTTGAAATACACAAATAGAGTTATAGCTCTGATACCAAACTGACATTATGTATCAGAGTGCTCCTTATCTCTTATGCCTCCCTCTTCTGAAATATACAGACAAGAATCAGGCTCTGATACCAAACTGACGCAGGCGCGACCCTTCTCATACACCCGCTCTACAGGATCACTCAATCAATTTATGAGCCAAAGCGGCTCATTTGATTCCCTAAAGAAAAACCGATCCATAGGTCCTTGTCTTCTATGACACGGTCTTATGAATTCAACCGTGAGCTTCCCCGACTCAGTTTCGAGTCTCGGGACTTTATATTTCCTGATGCTAAAGAGTTCCCTGTCCTCTCGAACTCCCGATCTCCAACTGCCGATGCACTACCTTTTTCCTTAGCCCCTCCTGGATATGCCCCTAGTCCATATGACTAGTCCTCATAAGACTGCACCCTTATATCCTTTCGGAGTTTCGCGACCCAAGCGTTCATCCTCTCGTCCTCAGGATCCTCGATATCCTGATACACGAAATGCCGATATGGCTATTTTTGGTCTTCCCTTTCTTCGCAATTTCGGATCTCCTAATTCTGAAATGCATGGACTTCTTGTCCACGGGATTTTCGATCCTCCGAATCCCGATATCCTGATGAGACGTCAGCTAGGTCCACAATGGAACTTTTCACCTATCGCAATTCCAGTGCCCAGATCTCTGAAATGGTTGGTCACTTGACATGCGTCCTCCCACAACTGGATGGCTCAGATCGAATCTCGCTAATTCGGGGTTTTTGATGTCGAGTGACTAAACTCACGTCCTCAAGATCTCTGATATCCCAAACGCCGAATTCCTGATATAAACTCCTTCGGGACTTTCGCTTCTGTTCTGTTGTGTGAGGCTTAACTCCCTCCCAGCTCCTGACAGATCTGATGACTGTCGAGTTCTCCACTCAAGATCTGACATATTAGATCGCTTCTTCTCCTGTGCGCTTCTTCCGTGCTGCCTTCTGGATGTGATGACCCTTCAATGATCCAGAATCTATTGGCTAAACCGACGGCAGATACTGCTCCTCTCGAGCTTTGGCGCTTTCCTTCTCTCGCTTGGAAGGATTTCCAAGTTTCTCAAAGGCCTCAAACCTTTCTAGTTTTCCTCCTCTGCGAACTCTTGACTCGGAGCTTCACCGCGCGTATTAAAATTCTATCCCTCCAGAGATTTACTTATTTTGAATCCTTTAAGGATTCTTCAACTCCTGCTCCTCTACATAATATTCACATGCACCGAAAGGTGCTATCCGCCCTGATATTTCCTGTAGCTTCGACCTCTAAGGAAACCTGATTCTCCTTTCCTTTCTCCCTCAGATGGAGAATTTGACACCCTCCTGGTTGTCCTCTACTCAAGTAACCCTTTGCTGAGTCTTTCAGGGTATTCAGCAACCCTGTGAAGATTCCTAAAAGGACTCTTCCTTCAAATTCTAGAACTCAACTGAGTTCTTTTCTTCTCTGTGCCAATCTGCACACTACCTCAATGCCCACCTGGCAGAGTGTCAAGAATCCTCAGTGATTCTGACTTCTTACAAAACATCCAATGGTTTTGTCCTCTTTCTATTCACTCCATACGCGTGCTCAATGCCCTTCTGGCAGATCTCCACAGAACTCCTCAGAGCTTCTGTATGCAACTGTGTTTTCCCCTACACAACCCTTGTCTCTTGAGGTGTTCAACAACCTCACAGATCTTTCTCTGAGTTGTTGATTCAAGTTCTTGTGCTACAACACGTCTTTGTCTAAACTCACAGTATTCAATAGTGCTTCAATGCACTAATATTCAGAGACTGCAGTACTCTGTCATGCCCTTATGGCATGAAACCTCAAAGACCTTCACCTAAAATCAGACACACTCCTACAAATGCAAACCTACAGCATACATCTACAGCATACAAAAGAACACTCACAGACATTCATTTAACACATAGTCATGCAGTAAAAACTGCTATTTGTATTAAATATGGAAAACGCCTGTATTTACAAGGTGTTCCTGAGCACGGCCTGTAACAAGGTCTTGGCTTCTTCTCTTCTGCTCTCTACTAGTAGACCCTCTTCCTCTCTCTCGCTAGCTCTCTACTAGCAGACCCTCTTCCTCTCTCTCCTAGTTCTCTACTAGGAGATACAATTGATCCTTTTACATGAGGAGGCTCTTCGAGCTCTTCCCTCCAAATCTACCTACCCTATTCAATTACATTGAATGGGTTGTCTAGTCCACTATCCGGATCTAGATCTCAACCTTACAAACAGTAAAGGACCTCTTATCTACAGCTTGTACAAAGGCATGGCTTCCCAGCTCAACAACTTAAACATTTAATTACATTCAATTCTAAATCGAAATGAGGGCAACGCCTCTCTTCAGCTTTGAATGCATGCGCTTGATGTGGTTGGTTGGTTGGTTGGCTGGCTGATGTGGAGAGATGCTCCTACATCACATTGCATAATAATTTTGCATATGACTATTTACTATCTGTGCAAGTTGACTAGGAGTCGAGGGAAGGTGTTGGAGATCGCTTGTCCTTGTTTTTCTAGGCCTGTAGGAATATGGTTAGTGGTTATAAGACTAATTATTGGTTGGTTTGTCTAGATGAGCCTCCTAATTGGATTCCTCTCACTTGGAAAATCATTTGCATAGGTATAATAGTGAGATACTTGGCATTCCCTCAACTATGGGTGTCTCTTATGTGGTTATGTGGGATTGGTGTTTTTATCATATTTAGTGTAAACACCTTATTCAACAGTACAAAGACCTTCCATTTTCAATAAAAATCACTATAGAAATAGGATTCTTCAAGCATCACATATTTATTATGTATCTTATTGGCTTCCATGTAGGGATCATGGTTGTGAAATGAGTGGTCTAATTTCTTGAGGGATTATCACCTAGGCAGCTACCATTGAGGTATCATATTTCCATGGATCATCTTATTGATAGGATCCAGACCTTTTAGATTATGTCATGTAATTTTAGGTCCTCACGGATTCCAAGTATCTAGTTGTTTTATTATCAAAATTATATGGGAAATATGGAAGAAGGTACTTGACTTGGTGTGGTGGTAGATGTTAGGAAATCGAGTGGGATGGGATTTGGCCAAAAGGCAAATTTGGAGTTGGAAGGTGCAAAATGGATATGTTGTTGATAATCCCCACTTTCAGGGACACTATGTAAGTAAGAAGATTATTTTTTATTGGAGGGATTATTGGGATGATAGTTCTCACTCTTTGAGGGACTAGACATCCATTTCTTGTTAGTTTTCGTTAGATTTTGTTGACCAAGATGATTTTATAAATGTTATCAGTCTTATTCTAGAGGAGGACCTATTCAAAATGAATATAAAACTATTTGGTCTCTTTTGGCATGATTGTAGGCGGATATTTGGGGCCCACTTGGTCTAACATGATTCTCATATCTTATAGTGTATACTTCATCAACAACATGGTCTCATACATGCATGAGGCACTATGTCTTTGCTCTTCTGTGAGTGGGACCCTTTTCCTACCAATTAGATATTCCCAATCATTCTAAGCTCCATCTTATTTTTCATGTCTCTTAATTAAAGAAATTGATTCGAACTAAGTGCCAAAATCAAACCATCCTTCCTCAGTTGGATGAAGAAGGTTTCATTTGGCTACAGCCGAAAGCATTCTTGGACCAGTGATAGCATCACCTTCATGACTGAACCATCAAGGAAGTGTTAGTGTAGTGGAAAGAAACAACTCTAGAATATGCCACCTGGGAGTCAACCACCATTTTACAATACTTTCCTCATATCAAGCCTTGAGGAAAGTGCTTTTCTTCAAGGGGGAGGGCATATTATGGACCTAACCACCCTAACCGCTCACTTACATAGAATAATATTTTTTCCATGTAATAAATTCCGACATTAGTTAATAAGGCCTATTTAATAATGTGAACAAGTCAAATGTAACAGGACTTAATAGAAGATTTTGCTTCTAGAAATATTTTCCTCTAGAATGTTCCTTGCATGATATAATTAGTATAAATAAGAGTAGGAGGCATGAGAAAGCCTTGTCTTAAGAATTTTTGTAATAGAGAGTTTTTATGGTGGAGGTTTCCCCCTTGAAGAGGAAAGTGAACATTTATTTCTTTTAGTGAATGTATTATTGATGGTATTGCTATTCTTGTTATTCTTTTGTTCCATTGGTATTTGTTGAATATTATTGTTTCTAATTATTGCATTACTAGTACCTTAAAATTACCTAGTGCAACCCCATCCTTTATTATTCCCAAAAACTAGAACTTAGAGTGGCACCTAGTGACTGACTTTTGTGTCCTTAATAAATACATTGTTAAAAACCACTACCCCCTACCCCTGATTGAGAATTTGTTGAACCACTTAGAAGGGTCTTATTTCTTCACAAAGATGGATTGATAAAAGGCTTCCATGAAGTTTTCATGAATGAAAAAGACACATAGAATACCTCTTTCAAGACCAAGTTTGGGATTTTTGAGTGGCCAATAATGCCATTTGGGATGACAAATGCGTCAACCATGTTTATGCGGTTAATTAATGATATATTTGGGTTCACTTGGGTAAGTTTGTGGTTATTTTTCTAGATGATATATCAGTATTTAGTATGTACTGGGAAGAACATCTTAAACATGTCTGCAACATACTTGAGCTACCACGAGCACATAGGCTTCAAGTGAAGAAAAATAAGTCATACTTTGGAGAGACATCAGTTCAGTATTTGAGATTCATATTTGACACAATAATAGGTGCACCCAGATCCATCTCTGATATAGGCATTGGCAGAATGCATATACCCTCCAATGCACATGACCTCAATTTTTTAGTGGTAGGCATTAATTTCTAAAGGAAAATTGTCTCTCTTTTTTCCCACATGGCTCATCCTCTACACTAGATTTCCCAAGCCAAATTTATTTGGAATATAGAATTTGAGCACCGCTTTGTGAGGATAAAGAAAAAATTATGCTTTTCCCTTTTTCTATGGTTGTTGGATATAAATAATCCCTTTGATATTGATATGGATGCATCTTAGTTCATGATTGGGTTTGTACTTAAACATGTTGTCCGTCCAATGGCATAGAATTCAAAGACTCTTGTAGTGGCTGAAGTTAATTACATCACCTATGACAAGGAGTTCCATAGTTTGGTGCAAGAATTAAATCATTGGTTCCATTAGATTCTCGACAAAGAAATAATTGTTCATATAGATCATCACCCCATGATATTCATCAATTCACAGAGTGAGATTTAGGAGAAGCACCATCTGAAATGGGAAGCTTATATTCAAAAATTCCATCTAGTCATCAAATATAAGAAGAGATCCACTAAAACTATGGTTGGCTTCCTACGCAGTTCCTTCACATTTTAGATATGTTTTGTATAACATATGATGCTTGGAAATATATGTATGCTTAGCATCCATGATTTGTTGAAATTTGGGGAGCGTTGCAGCATCCTATAGTGATCAATCAAATTCATTTCCTACATTATACTACATGTGATGGTTGGCCCTACAAACTTAATCTATTGTGTGTGCCACAATCTGAAGATCATATTATTATAATCTATGAAGCAAACAACTATTTGTGCGGGGGGGATTTTGACATATCGAAGACCATTATTAATGTCCAATGGCACTTCTATTGGCCTGCTTCACCAAAACAAGTGGAAAATTTCATTTGCGCTTGCTCTCTATGTGATGCAAGAGCATCATAGCAGCAAGCAAGCGTGAAGGAGGAAGACAACTGGGATGAACGCCATCACATTTTGGCACATGTCAAAAACGTTTTGAATTTTTTTTGAAATTTTGAATGCATAGACATTAATGAAATAGTTAAAAAGGCGTACTTCCATATTGTAAATAGATCTTGAGTGATCCGCTCTCATCTGTAGGATGTAGAGGCATTTATGCCCAATTAATGAAAGTAGGTAGATTTAAATTCTAGATTAGACAGTTTTAGGAGCTGGAGGGAAAACGACTATAGACACCCTCATCTTTGTATCATTGTATTAATCAGAGATTGTATGATTAAGCACATTAGCATAGAGGAGAAGCAGAGAGTAGTAGAGAAGAACCCATGTACAGAAGTTCTAAATTAATATATGAAGCCTTGATTCAGACTCATGGTGTTATGATGTTTTTTGTTTCTACATGCTGAATAGTTTGCTTTTGTGGTTGTATTCTATCTGTTTTGCATTTACTATTTTGTTTATGGTGAATGTATGATTCCATGATAAGTGTTTGAAGTCTGAGAGAGTGAGAGAATGAGTTTCAATTGTTTCTCTTCCTGAGTAAGAGTTCCTGTAAGGAGTGCAGTGAAACGTCCACAAGGAGTGCGTTGACATGTGTTCAGAGTTTATCTCTACAAGCTCGGGAGGGATACCATTGTTCTCATTTCAAATGAAGTGCAAGTCAAGAACAAAATTCATGCAAGGTGTGAACAGGTTGGTCGAGACCTTAGAATTTATAAACTAAGGTTGAGATATTGAAGGATTGTTGTTGCAAGTTGCACATAGTCAAGAGATTCAAATATTTAGGAATATTTGAAGAAGTGCAATAAGGAGTGTGAGTAGAAGTCTTATGAAGACTCGAAGTCGCAAGGAAGCTCAGGAGGAGTATTTTTTTTGAAAATATTCTAAGAGAGTTTAGGAAGATTGATCCCTTAGAAGCATTCAAGGGGAGAAATTGGACGATCGAAATCCTCCGAGGAAAACTCCCGAAACAACAAGGATCGTAGGATCTACAGAAACTGCAAGGTGGATAAGGGTCGATGGACCCATCCCTTTGGTATCCAGAATTCAATGTGGGTCGTTGGTTTTGACCTTTTGGGGCCGTCAGATCATTTCAGGAATTCAGGGTTCAGAAGTCTGAAGTGTAAGCCAAAATCCTTGGCTGATCAAATTCCCGAAACGCGAAAGGAGTTTTTGTGTGTGAAGGCAAAGAATGACAAGTTTGGATTTTTAAAAACTTCGGAGTTCGGGGTTTCAGGAGTCCTGAGGATGAGTGATCTAGACTCAGCATGGATGAAGGTCTGAATCCAGAGGCCGCGACAAAGTATTTGTCGGCATTTCGAAAATCGGCATTTCAGCATTTCCGTTGACAAGGAGTAGAGAACTCCACATCAGAATCTTCGAAATTGCGAAACACAAAGAAGTTGCGGATGAGCGTTTTGGCATTTCGAAAATTCAAATATTCGGGTTTTGGAAGGTATAGGAGATAGAGAGTTCGAAAATAAGCCTTATGAACTCCCGGTACACGAAATCGCGCTAACCCTTGGATCAAGGGGAGAACCACAACCGTTGATCTCCTTGGAAGTGGAACATTAGTTTTTCGGTATTTCGAGAGTCAGCATATCAGGAATCCTGATGACAAGGAATGGGGAGCGGTGAAAGGAAAATCCCAAAGTCATGAAGTGTAGCAGGGTTGAGGGTGGACTTTTTGGGATTTCAGCGTTTCGGATTTCAGGACTCTGGAGACCAAGAGACAGGGTTGCGCGACATCACAACTCCCAAAATCGCGAAGAGCAAAAAGCTGAAATCAGTGAAAAGAAGGGTCCGAATTTTGGTATTTCAGGTTTCAGGGGTCGAAGAGGTAAGGCGCTCCACCACGGGATTTGCGGAATCGCGAAATCCAGTATCCTGAAAAGAAAAGAGAAAATTCCCAATTTCAATTGGGTGTTGAACATGGAGTTCATGGCCGGTGAATGATCACGGGGGCATAACGCAGGAGGGCCTGTGAATTATACTCAGATAGGGTGAGTGAATAGTTTCCAGAGAGGAATTGAAAAGAGTCAGTCAGACTCTAAGGGGTTGTAGTTGAAAGATCCTTTGCGGACTCCGATCTGAGGGTTTGGGGTCTGCGTCACTATGTTTGTAAAGTAAGACATCCAATTGCAAGAAGAGTCTCTACTAGCCTTTACCTATGCCCTCACATCCTTGGTAATCTATTTCCATGGAATTTCTGAGTGGCATACCAATCACTCTCCACAAACATGATGCTATTTAGGTGGTCATGTGTCATTTTTCGAAGGTGGGTCTCTTTATTGCCCCTCATAAGACTACCTCTACTTCTAAGACAAAAAACCTCTTATTCCATCATATTTGGACCCATTTTGGCTTTCCCAATAACATTATTATTTATATTCACTATTATTTTGTGATTACCTTTTGGCATACTCTTTGTTCTTTATTAGGTTTCCAACTTAATTTTTTCCACCACATTTGACCCCCATACTGAGAGACAAACAAATTTGTCAATCAGATTTTGTTCCACTACCTTCATAGTTATTTTTCTATAAACACATAGTGGGACTCCTATCTACATATTATATAGCATAGTTACAATAGCGCCAAACACTCCTCCACAAGTTTCTCTTCCTTCAAAGTTTGTTTTTTATTTTATCCCCCTACACCCTCATAGATTCCCCTTACTCTCTCTACTAGCTCTTCACATCAGAAACAAGAACAATCAACGCAACATGTTATCCACAATTTAGGTCAACACCATAATCAAGTAGGAGTTTCCTTTGAAGAAGCACAAACCTCTACAAAATAGAGGCATGATAAGCAACGCATGCCATTGTTATTTCGGTCGGGAGATAATATGGTGTTATTATTAGATAATCACTTATTCAAATGACACTATCATAAGCTACACCCACTAAACTATAGCCCATACACTATTCTAGAATGCATCGCAGAGAATGAATATCGCCTGGACTTGTCGTGATCCAGTTTATTTTCGGCAAGAAGTGAGAAAAGAGATATAATAAATAAATGTCAAGAGATATATCAGATATCTAATAGTAGAACACAGATATATCAAGGATATAAAAATAAAAATAGAGATACAATAATACACGATTTGTATTAATGAATGAAATGTACAAAACTTTAGATATACAGAGCGAAAGACTCACTAGAATGGTGGAAACGTATCTCTACAAAGATATGTGATGGATACTCACATTCAAAAGAATATGATTGTTACAATGAGGCTCCAAAGGCCCTTTTATCATAAATAAAATCTGAAACCCTAATTGTGGAAGATGAAAAGCCAACAATTTTGTGGACCTCGTTTTGGGTAGTTTGTTGTATCAACTTCCCGAGGGCATAACATTGGCATACATATCTCTTTGGGTCGCATGATAGCGCGTTGCGAAGTTATCGACTTTGGATATCATTAAGGTTCCCGATCGTGAAAAAGAGTCGTTTAGGCCCTCAAAATTTCCCCGAACATTTATGGACTAAAACAATACTAAAAATTGTAAATTCCCAACAAATTGTTTTGAGCCGGTTGGAATAGGTGGGTGCCCACCGAGATCCTCTTGGATCAATCCTACCTCATTAGGAATAAATGGTATCCATTGAGTTGAGTTCCCGGGGGAGAGGGGGAATCTTTTGTTGAATCTGAACCTTGGTGAGTTGCTTTCCTTGCTGGAGAAGTTGCATTTCTTTTTTTGTGGGAGGTTGTTGAGAAAATGATGAGATGACTATTTCTAGAAATAATATTATCACTTTTATTCAATATTTTCAACCTGGTTCTGTTGGATAGAAGGTTCTTGGACTGAGGCTATAGTGGTTACAATGTCCTTCTATTCACCTTTTGAACAAATTGTGAAGAAACTGAATTTTGTAGTATGAGATACTACCTTGTGACACTTTTTAGGTTGGACAATAGTTTGAACTACCTCTGGTATCCTCTAAATATGACCCTCGAGAGTAACAATGACACTACGGGGTCGAGACTCATAAATAGCACGGTGCTTCCACATATATGGCTGGCCTAAAAGAACATCACATAAATCCAATGGGGAAACATCACATGATACCTCTTCCTTGAAGGGATGGATGTCGTATGAAAATCGACACTATTGGCTGACATGGAGATCTTGTCCCTGGTGAAGCCACCAAGTGCTGTATGGTTGTGGGTGTGGTGTTGTCGACAATCCCAATTGTTTGATGACCTTTACTGAGATGAGGTTCTTCTGTCTTCAATTATCAATAATAAAATGTAGTGAGTTCCCCTTCACCGACATCTTTGAATGAAAAAGGATATCCCCTTGTTCAGTGTAATATCCCCAAAAATAATTAATTATTAAAGTCTCTATACACTTAGGAATTTATTTCCATTTTTGGCAAATTCGTATTTGGAAAATTACTTCCATTTATGACAATTTTGAATTTGGAATTTGATTAATTGTAATGAATGATTGTGACTGTTAGGAAAATATTTGATTTACCCAACCAACTCTTTCACTATGACACATGTAAAAGACAAATATTTTTTATATTAATTGCCGAAGGAGAAATGGAACAGTTAGGTTGAAATCAACTCTCCATGATTCCATGAGTGGAGAAAAGACTTGAACAGCCTCAGGGATGAATTTTACAAGTGGAAAATGAGGAATTTGGCCACTAGTAGCCCTTGAAAATCATGGATTTGTAAAGTTGTGAAAATTCCTAAAGGGGGGAAAAGACGTAGGCACAAGATGCTTTTGGATATACAACATATGGGAGGAGGCAGAACACTGCTTAGTATGTTGGAGAAAGGATATCACTTGTTCTTATGAATAGTGTTTTGAGTGTGAGGAAAGGGAATTTTCTGATTTCAAAAGGAAGACTATAGTGAAAGAGGATCATTGGAATTCGCCCTTATGGACTCATGGTTAGGCTAGGTGGTGAACGAAGCAAGTAGTTTGGTTGTTCTGTTCTATGGTTGGGTGGAAATTGGTTGTTTCATTTTTTGTCTCAGCACTTTGTTCATATATGTACATCTACTTACTTCCTCGTTGAATGTTTTGTTGATTAATAGTTGGTAGAATGAAATAAATTTTAGAATAACTCCTTACAGTTTGATTTGATTCATCGAGTAAAGTTAAGAAATATATTGTGGAGTTTTAGTTGTAATGCAGTTGAGTTATGTATATATATATATAGGATATGCACTCCATCTAAATAAAATGGAAATATCGTTGTGTTAATTCATAACCTTTACTAGGTATGTATATATATATATATATGCATTATCTTATGGAAAACTTGATCTTTAAAATTTCAAATGAAGTTCTGGAGATGATTAAAACACACACACACACACACACACACACACACACACACACAAAGACACACACACACACATAGATATATCTATATATATATCGTAGCATGAACAGATACACAAAACTTCATAAACATATAAATACACATAGCTCAAAAAGTTGTTTATCAACTTTTGAATCACTTGGGATTGCAGGTAAACTTCCATTGACCAGACTATATCAAGGGCATAAAAAATTACAGTCCTTTTTAGATTACAACAAACCCATAAGAAAGATTTCAGTTGTATATAATACATGTTACATGTTACAGAGGTTGTTCAACACTTAATAGAGTTTAACATTCTACGTAATACATGCTATTATAACTAAATAATCATGGGATCGTATTCGAGATAAGCATTCCCTTTACATATGTTTATTCCATTCAAGAATCTAAATACATGTAACTATTTTATCCTTGGAACCCTGTGTAACATCCCGCTCTGGCGCACTGAGACCACTTATTATTTGAGGACACTTGCTCGCAAGTGATCTGGACCCTTTTGATGTTAGAACTTTGTATATGATCATGTTGTGATTGACAGATGATATGATGTATTACTATTCATGTAGACAGGTGCCATTGACTCAGTTTATTGAGTGTTCAGGTTTGTGACCTTGAGGATGTGGAGGCATCGGTAGGCCCCCTTGGACTCCGGACTGAGTCAGGGAGTGNGATTGACAGATGATATGATGTGTTACTATTCATGTAGACAGGTGCCATTGACTCAGTTTATTGAGTGTGCAGGTTTGTGACCTTGAGGATGCGGAGGCATCGGTAGGCCCCCTTGGACTCCGGACTGAGTCAGGGAGTGTGCTTTTGGGTTGATATGTTTATTATGATGATGATTTGATTTGATGATTTGATGACGACATTTCTTACATGATTATTGGTGATGCAGGCTGACGATAGCTTGCCGACTTGACTCACATATGGAGTAAAGGGGCCACACACAATTGCAGAGAGGTTGAGGGAGAGGGGTGGACAGCAGCCCTGCCACCGCCTGCTAGCACTCCCGCCGTG
>SNQJ01S0076022.1:23665-36869 GCA_010110895.2 Picea sitchensis | reverse complement strand
ACGGATATCGCAGATTAATTGTATGTGTTATGCTTTAATCAATGAATGATTGATCAATTAGCGCGCCTGGGAACAAAAAGGATTTATGCATCGAGTGGGTTACTGTTAGATAGTTTATGTCCATCAGACACCTTGCGCGCTTGCACTTTCTTTTGGAGGGAGAATGTTTAAATGTTTATATTTTCGGTTGCGTGCCATGCACCGTGTCGGATGTGAATTCTATTTCACGCTCGCCTTTGAAGGGATATGTTACTGTTGATAGGTTGGTTGCCTTGGGTTGGTCTGATGAAAGTCCTTAGCTTAGTGGGATTGTTTCCATTGTCGGGAGGGTTGTAGAGACCTCCATGCCCCTCAGAACAGTCGCTAGCCCTGAGACCTTAAATGGTTAAAATCAATGGAAACCTGGGCTTGAGCGTTGCTTGTGTCTTGGAGGTCCTAACCAGTACAAGGTAGGATGGGCGGGTAGTCAGTTCTACCATTCGTCGTGCGATCGTCGTCATGCATGCGGTTACTTGTCATGCGTCATTGTTATCCTTTATGTTCATCGGAGTTATGTCTTGTTGATCGTCGAGGGGCGGCTTAGGGCCTAGAGTGTCTAATTCTTCTTCACATGCGCTCACACCGAAAAAAAAAAAATTGCTCAGTTATCAGAGTGGCGGTCTTAAGGAGGAGGGACGTTACACCCTGGATCAAAACTACCACAATGGAGTACCCTAGGGTGGGACCGTGTGTCACTATAAATAGAACCTCGAAAGTTAGATTTAACGCTGAGAGCTAGAACTTGAATACCTTTCGAGTGAGGTGACCTAGTGTATCCATTTTTTCTTGGAAATATTTAAGTCCTGCAATAGGGGAAAAATCATGAAATAGTAAAACAATCTTAAGATAAAATCAACGAGAGTAAATATTGAAGATTTAATTACGTGAACAATACTTAGCTTGAGATTTGGCGCAGGTGCAATTCGCATCGGCAATGATGAGAAAACTGTCCACAGGACTGAAGGAGAGGAGTGGACTCAAAAATGTCTGATGGGTACCCTCGCAAGTAAAACAGGGTCCCATCATTAGTTTTGTAGCCGAAAGAATTGACTATACGCACTAGAATGTAAATAAGCAAAGAAACAGTGCTAAACAAGTTAATACATTTCATAACAAGAATGAAAAAATTCTCATAGTTTAGTGCATATTCCACATAGACGATTTATTGCCCATTTGAGTACATCAATTACTATTTTTCTCTACTAAAGAAATGAAATTAGACAAGTGTAAACAAAGAATTCCAAAACAAAGAGTTTAGAGTAAATCATTTAAAATAAGTTTAAATTCTAGAACTTTTCTCACAGTGGAAGTCGTATGATTGTAGTAACTCATGTACAAGTATGAATAATGTGAATAGATTTAGAGTAACAAACCAGAGTACTAAACTCTACACAGTAGTAAGAAGACATTACCGCACCCAGGAGAAATGGATTTTGACTTTACATCATATAATTCGTGGGTTAAATTTTTCACAGTAAGTCTCAGATGCATAAATCTCCGAGAGTTGCTAGTTTAAAGACCCAATGCTTAGTCCAAGTAGGAAAAAATAATTACGCAACTATGCCCCAGTGAATACCATGAGAAAACGTAGGAATGACTACAGGAATAGGAGAAATATTTTAACCAAGGGATTATCGGGCGAGAGGCATGTCGAGGACTTATTAAAATAAAAATGAAAGTATAAGTAATCAAGAAAGATCGAGGTCACAACTATGCCGAAAAAACCCTCATTACCCTTTGTGAATGGAGATATACAAAACTAGTAAAATCTATTTTTTTATCTATGGGTAAACAAAGAATTCTCGTATAGAGGGTCTCGAGCACATGGATACTTTGCACATTACACAGAGGTATTTTTTATATGACAGTAAACCATGGTGTTTTTACCTTTGCAAATATTTTAACAAGAATATTTTATTACAGACAGTAGAGGCTTACCCAACGACCAGTTGGGTAATTAGCAGGTAACACGTGATGCATGAGGGGTTCTATCCTTCAACATGTGTGCAGGACACAAACAAAGTTTTAACAAAGTCACATATGCGAAAGGAATTTTTGCATGCAATGGTATACCCGCAAGTGCCTTCGTCAATCCGTTAGTACTACCAAACTTTACATAACATAGTTACATGGTTAAGGAATCATGATATCTCTCACAGAACAAGGCTAAAGGTTAATGTTAATCCCATAAAGATAAGCGTAAAACCATTAAAGACTGAGAAAGGACTTAGTATTACTTTTGGTTAGAGGAAGAGGGATTAATACAGTGATATAACCAGGGAGTTGCTAACTCTCAGAGGAACCCTGTAAAACGCTTATAGTGGTAATGTGATGGATGGAATGCGAGAACTTACCTTTTTGGGTGCAGTAGGAACACCAGACCGCCCAAATCCTTTTCCACCAATATTCAGGATGAAACTACCATTGTTTCTAACAAAGAGTCGAGGGATGGGTAACACGCAGTGCCAAACACTTGAAATATCTAGAGGGAAGGGTTACAATGACCTACCTCAGTTTCACCAGAGAAGGTTTAGTGAGGATTACAAAATGGTACAATTCCATGTGACATGATGGAGGTGGAATGATTCATATTGGACACGGTAGCCGAGAAATATCTTCTCGGAGGTACTATTGTAGGTAGCCATTAATAGATTAGACAAAGGTTTTATCCAGCGTCTCACAATCCTTTATTCGAATTCATACCAAGTTATTTCAGAGTTTGAGGACAACTAAGTTAGGGTTGCAACTATACCCATTAGTCATTCCCACCTCTAGTTCAGTTAAAGGTCGGACCATCTACTTCAATCATGTTATTGAGCTCGATATGGATGACTGTTATCATTGGGCCTCGTAACGATTCCAACCGTCAACCATTATTTTATTTACTGTGGTAATAGTGGTCAGAAGTTTAACTATAGACATTTCCATGAAGCCTATTACTTAGATAGTGAACATGTAGAGCCACCTTTATTCTAAAGTCTATGTTATATTTGATAAAGGCATATGCATATGCTTCGAACCCGAATTTGTATACGACCCTTTATGGTATAAGTAATCATTTATGCATAGAGCTGGTGGTAATGCTAGTGGAGTTTTAATAATTTAAATGTTAAATGTTTATGCATAGAGATGGTTGTAATGCTAGTGGGGTTTTAATAAGTTAACCATTAACCCTTATAATTTCATTAGTGAATGGGAATGTTAGTAACTAGGAGACTAAAGTATAGTGAAGATATCCATTAACCATTATATGTGTGATTATTGTGCAGTATGGAATAACTCAGAGGTATAGTCTTTTATATACAATATTTGCTTTATCGATAAAATGGTAACGTAAACCTAGAGAAAGTCAATAGTGACGAAAAAACTATCTATATATATTAATTTTATGTCTTTCGAAATAAGTTGTTCAAAGAGGAAAAGAGATTTAATGTCCCTAACAATTTTTTTTTATTTGGTAAATTTTGGGTACATTACATATGGTATCAGAGCAAAGGTTACAACACTTGGACCTTAAAGAAGGGCCAAATTTTTTTTTTAGTACATGCTATTCTATTTAATGAAAAACTAACAAAAATGCTTACTATTACAAACATAAAAATTTTATTTCTGTTGTGATAATGGAAGCACAGAATGAAGAGAAGATTAGACTTGAGGAGAATCTCGATCATGGACCTCCTAAATAGCCTAGGCAGAACTGTGAAGGAATTTCAACCACCCAGGTTCTAGAAACAATGAGGAACCTTATCGTGGAACTACAAGTTTTCAAAGCAGATAATGAGAAACCGAAAAAGGCACACAAAGACCATCAGGAAACAAATGAAGTACTGATGAGTAGCATAGTAACAAAGAATATCCCAAAAGATGATGACAAGGAATAAGAGGTCAGCAAAAGAGCCTCCAAAGATTCTGGTCATGGAGAAGAAAACGAGAACAATTCTTCTGAAGGCATACCATCAGCAGAAAATAAAACAGCCATGGGAAGAAAGAGGAAATAGGTGGACCACCTGGAGGGTGAATTTAAAAAAATCAAACCGTCCACCTTTGATGGAGAATCCAGGACAGGGGAGGAGGTTGAAGCATGGTTACTCGACATAAAAATGTATTTCCATATTTATAACTATTCCAACAACATGAAGGTCATAATGGCCATTTATAACCTGAATTGAAAGGTGAGTATATGGTGGTAGGACCTGAAGTTGGCCAAGGGATTAAAAGAAAAACAGATGGAATGGTCGGATTTCAAGAAATACTTTAAGAAACAATATCTATCAGAAAGTTATTATGAGAGAAAGACCAAGGAATTTTATGAGCTATGACTCGACCAAATGACCATGGATGACTTGATAAATAATTTCCTTGAGTTATTAAGGTTTGTGCCTTATATCATGGAAGACAAAGTAAAAATCCAGTGGTTCCTAAGCTGCTTACCACAGTCCTATAAGGACAAAATTTAATTCGACAACCCTAAAAGCTAAAGTGAAGTTTTTAGAAAAGCTCAGATGTGCTATGACTAGTACAAACAACGAGTTGAACTTCCCAAATCTTAGAAAGATAAGAAACATGAAAGAATGAATTAGTGGAAGAAGGGCTTCCGGCCAACCACTTTCCATAATGCATCAAGGATATTCCCAAAGAAATATTTTCAATCAAATAATCACAACACCCAAGGGGGAGGGAGACCAATTAATCTGGGAACCAAGAAGTTTGGGGATAGCCCTAGGGAACTGTTAAAATGTTGGGAGTGTGGAGAATATCGCTTAAGGAGGAACTATTCACGTTTAACTTCTGCAACAAGGACCATAGTTCACAACCTACAAGAGGCCTCTAAAGTGGGAGATGTGAGCAGAAGCATACACATGATCAATGCAGTTGTGGCCGACAGGATGATCACCAATCCACTATAGTGGAAGTTGAAGGTAAAGTCAATAATAATCGTATTTCTATTTTAATTGATCGAGGAGATACTCTGAGTTATGTTACTCCTGGTGTAGTTGACTCAAACAAGCTTACGAAAGTAAAGAACACTAAATCTTGGTTAGTACAACTAGCGACAGGGACAAAAAGGAAAGTAATTGATTTCATTTATGATTGTCAAGTCAGTTTAAATGGTCAAAACAGAAAGTTAAATATGAATAATTATTGGAATGGACTGGTTAGAGAAGAATAAAGAAATTTTGGATTGTTATGAAAAATAACTTACTTACAAAGATGAAAACAACATTGTTAGGATAATACAAGGCATCAAAAGACCAATCCTAGCTAGGCATATTTCAGAAATGCAGTTTAAGAAGTGCATGAATAAAGGTTTTCAGATTTATGTTATTCAAGTGAAAAATATGTTGGAAAAATAAAATAAACCCAACCTAGAATATTTTACAGTCTTACATGCATTTAGAGATTTATTTGTAGACAAAATAACAGAACTACCCCCAATAAGAGAGATAGATTTCTCTATCGATCTGTTGCCTGGATCAACACCTATATCCAAGCACCCTATAGGATGAGTTTACTCGAATTGAAAGAGTTGAAAATTCAACTACAAGAACTTTTGGACAAGGAATACATCAGACCAAGTGTCTCCCTGTGGGGAGCACCAGTCCTTTTTGTTAAAAAAAAAGATGGAACTTTAAGATTATGCATAGATTATAAACAGTTAAACAAAACGACCGTTGAGAAAAAATATCCCCTACCTAGAATCAATGATTTGTTTGACCAAGTGGGAGGGGAAAATATTTCTAAGTTAGATTTAAGATCTCGTTATCACTAGGTCAGAATAAAGGATGAACACATAAGTAAAACAACGTTTAGAACGAGATATGGACATTATGAGTTTTTTTTTATTCTGTTTGGTCTCACTAACGCACCAACAACATTTATGTGTCTAATGAATAACATTTTTAGTCAGTATTTGGAGAATTCTTTTTTGGTATTTATTGACGACATTCTAGTGTATTCGAAAACGAAAGAAGATTAGGAAGAACATCTAAACTTAGTACTGCAAACCCTAAGAAAACACAAGTTATATGCAAAATTTGACAAATGTGACTTCTACCAAAAGAGAATATAGTACCTAGGACATGAAATATCTGAAGAAGGTATTGTAGTCAACCCAGAGAAGATAATAGCCATCATGGAGTGGATTATCCCAAAGGATGTGGTGTAAATCTAGTCATTCATGGAAATTATTGGTTACTACGATAGATTTATCGAGGGATTATCCAAGATTTCATGCCCGATCACATCCCTGCAGAAAAAGGGGACCAAGTTTATTTGGTCGCAAAAATGTGAGGATAATTTTTATAAGTTAAAAGAACTTTTAACAACCGCACCTATTTTAAGGGTAGAAAACCCCGATAAAGACTTTACAGTCTACTTGGATGCAAGAAAATAAGGTTTGGGAGGTCTCCTAACTCAAGAAGGGCACATTATTTGCTACGAGTCACAAAAACTAAAAGAGCATGAACAACACTACGTCACACGTGACTTGGAATTAGCAGTGGTAATTCATGCATTCAAAGTGTGGCAACACTATATAATGGGAAGAAAAATTATGTTGCTAACCGATAATAGTGGTGTGAAATTCTTATTCAGTCAACCAGATCTTAACGCAAGGCAAGTAAGATTGTTGGCCTTCTTGAGCGAATTCGATTTCGATGTAAGACACGTCAAGGGTAAGGAAAAAAAAGTCGCAGATGTCTTAAGTAGAATAATTCATGGGTTGTTTGAGATAAATATTGGCATGACAGAAAGCGACATTGAACAAAGGATAAAATATGCAAGTATTAATGTCAAAAAATACCTAAAAATAATGGTAGATTTACAAAATAATGCAGAAAATTTAGACAGAACAAATCTGAGTTTGGAAATAAATGGATTACTAAGATTCAAAAATAGGATGTACATACCGGATTCTATTGAATTAAAGCTAACAATTTTGGATGAAGTACACAAGAATCCATATTCGGGTCATTCGGGATACCAGAAAATGGTAACAGGATTGAGGAAGTTGTTTTATTGGCCTAACATGAAAGATGAGACAGTAGAATACTTATCTAAGTTCCTAGATTGTCAACAAGTGAAGGTTGAACACCAGCACCCAGCCGACCTATTACAACCTCTACCTATACCAGAATGGAAGTGGGAGACTATCTCACTGGATTTTATCATAGGTTTGCCTAAAACTCAAAAAAAAAATGATTCAATTATGGTAGTAATTTATAAACTTAGCAAGTCTACACATTTTATTCCTGTGAAATCTACTTATAAATCTATTAACATTGTTGAAATATTTTTGAGGGAGATTTTTAGACTGCATGGTATTCCTAAAATGGTGATTTCAGATAGAGATGTCAAATTTACATATACATTTTGGAAAGAATTGTTTACAGGGTTGAATACGAACTTGAATTTCATCACAGGCTACCATCCACAAACAAATGGGAAAACTGAACGAACGAACAAGATTGTGGAAAATATGTTATGAATGTACGTAAGGAAGTAACCAAATAAGTGGGAGGAATACCCACACTTAGTGGAATTTGCATACAATAATGGTTATTAGACATCGGCTAAGATGATCCCCTTCAAAGTATTGTACGACAGAAAGTGTACAACGTCGATTAGTTCGGATAACCTAGTTGACATATGATGCAGGAGCATCGCCAACATCAAGCGAGCCAGTGCGAAAGACAATGGACAACTGGAAAGCGCTAGCCCAAAATTTTTGAAATTTCCTTGGATTGATGCGCCATCTTAAATGAAGTCATTTAAGTGAAGTCGCACTTGTGAATGTAAACGGACCTTGAGAAATTCACTCTCGTCCTTAGTAGGTAGAAGGCATTTAAAGTAGTTAATGCAGGTAGATAGAATTTAATTCTAGATTAGACTAGTTGAGAGCGCAAGAGGGAAACGAGATATAGACACCCACATTGTAGATTGTAACATAATTCTGGAGAAAGAAGAGAGCATAGAACAGAAGTAGAGAGCTGAGTAGTAGACTCCATGTATAGAAGTTCTGGATTACTACAAAGAAACTGTGATTCAGACTCGTGGTGTCCATATATTCTCTGTGTATGCATCTTTAATTGTTATGCTCATGAATGTTTTACTCTTTCTGTCATGCAATTTCTTTTATGGTATGTATGAATGATTTCTGGTTGAATGTTTGAAATCTGAAAGGAAAGGGAAGTGAAATGAGTTTCAATTGTTCCTCTATCTGAGCAAGAGTTCCTGCAAGGAGTGCAGTTGAACCATCCACAAGGAGTGCGTTGACCACAAATTCAGAGATTTGTCTCTAAAAGCTCAGGAGAGATAACGTTTGTTATCATATCACCATAGAAGTGCAGTTCGGCACTGGAAGTCATGCAAGGTGTGCACAGACCAAGTTTAACTCCAGGGGTTGAAGTCAGAGAATCCATTGAGAGGTCGTTGTTGCAGAGCATGTGCAGGGTCGAAGAGTGATTAACACTTCAAGTGTTTAGGAGGTTGCTGCAAGGAGTGCGTGCAAGAGTCTTCTCTAAGACTCAGAGTTGTGAGAAAGCTCAAGAGGGATAAAGCCTTTGAAATATTGAAGGTAGCACAAGGAATTGGTGCATATTGAGCGATTAGAAGGAATAAGAGTTTTTTGTCACAGGTGGTTAAGTCTGGGAAAGAGTCCTTGGTTCATTTCACTGGAAACATCAAAGAGGAAGAGACAGACGGTCAGAATCTTGTGGAGAGGATTTTGCGAAATCTCGCCAGTTGTCCGATATGGAAAAGAAGAAAGGAGGTTATGGTTGCATTTGGAGTTCAAGCTCTAGGGATCGTGAGCCATTGGATCATCACCTAGTTACCCGTCAGTCGTCCGATCTGACAGGAGTTGCACAGGGTTTAAACCCTGTTGAGCAGAGTGAAAACCCCGAGAAGCATCTGGATATTGAGGCGTCACGGTTTAGGAAATTGGAAATCCCGTGGACCAGAGATCGGGTAAATCCATCGTGGAAATCCCGACAAGTTCAGAGCCGTCCATCTGTTGGGGCAGGTGGTAGGAATCGAGAGTCATCGGTATATTGAAAGTTTAGAAGTCAAGAGTTTGAGACCTTTTGAGTCCTAAACAATGAGAGGATCATAGCCGTGGATCCCAGGAAGGACACGCATCGTGTGATCACTCAATCAGGAATTTGGTCATCAGGACTCATATAAGTGAATGGTTTGGATTTTCATTTGGTGAAGTCTGAGGTTCAATATGAACCGTTCATCCATTGGGAACGCGTGTCGAAAGATATGAAGAAGTCGGGGTTCGAAGTTTCGGAGGTCCTGAAGACAGGAAACTCTTGCATTTTGGAATCACGAAGTCTGAAATCCAGATGGGACGGAAAGCTCTATTGTGGGGACCCAACTGAAGTCATCTTGTCATAACAGGGAATCGGAAAATTCTAGGGTGAAAACCCCAAAGCACATCAGGACCATCCATCTTTAAGGACGTGTGGCATCGATCTTGAATTTAGGGGAAGGTCCTGAAAGGGGAGTCATATCGAGAAATCGACTTTCGAGAGATCGGGGAAGTCAAAGGCAAAAGCACTTTGGAATTTGAAGTCGTGAAACCTCGAGGGAGATCTGGAGCCATTGATTTTAGTGACCGATCACAGTCGTTGATTGTGTTTTACATTTGAAGGGCATCCTAGTGACGTCATATCGGGATTCGGAGAGTCGGGGATCTGGAGGGAAAGAGATCGCATACATCTCCACATCCGAAACCCCGAAATCCCAAAATATGGTAAGACAAAATTCATATGAAAGGAGGTCATGTGGACCACGAGCCTAGCCTAGAGGGTTAACTGGAGATTAGAGCATATCAGGAAAGCAGAGATCGGGAAATTGGGAGCCAAAGGGTCATGACATCGAGATTTTGAAAACCCCGAACCCCGATTTTCTATTCTTCTGTCGTGAAGAGAACATTGACCGGCCTAGAGGATGCAAGGAGCAGAAAAGACCTGTGGGTCAATTTCAAGGGAGATTCCAGTGGAGAATCGAAGGAGCCACTCTGACTCGAGGGTAAAATTAGAACGATCCTTAAGACCGGGAGGTCAGCACATAGGCCTTTGCTGAGGCAGAGGGTGTGGTCTGTGTCAGTTGGTATCAGAGATTAGAAAAGCTTCTTTTCTTTCTGTAGCAGGGATAAGGAAGGTTCACCATGCCATAGAGAAGAAGAGATAGACAATCACCCGATCCAAAGGAGGAAAGGGAGACGTCCAGAGGAAGGGGCAGACAGGTGCAGAATCCAGAAGTAGAAAGAGATCTGCATAACATATGCGCCAGACTTGTGGACATGGAGATAAGACAAAAATGCACAGCTGATGTAGGAGATATCTGTGAGTCTAAAAATGAAGATGATGCTGGACATGGAGAAGAAGAAGTCACAACAGAAGATGCAACAAATGAACTCTTGCTTAAAGATGTTGAAAGAATGGGTGCAAAGGCGAAGATGGACATTCCAGTTTATGAGGGAAATCTGGATGTAGAAGAGCTTCTATACTGGATTAGAGCTCTAGACACCTACTTTGACTATGAAGATGTCGAAGAGGACAGGAAGGTCAAGCATGCCGTCACGAGATTAAAAGGACATGTAGCATTGTGGTGGGATGAACTACAAGTGGACAAGTGTTGTCAAGGAAAGTAGAAAATTAAGAGCTGGGACAGGATGATTGCAAAGATGAAGGAAAAATTCATCCCCAGGGATTACCAAATTACTCTATTTAGGAGAATGCAGAACCTGAGACAGAAGATGATGTTAGTGAAGGAATATACTGAGGAATTTTACAGGCTGAATATCAGGGCAGGTCATCGTGAAAGCAATGATGAAAAAGTAGCCAGTTTTATGAATGGTATGAGATATGAGATTCAGGATGACATGAGTATGTTGACCATACAAATGGTGGAAGGTGATTATCAGATGGCTCTAAAAGCATAAGAGAAGCTGAATCGAAAGCAGGGTCAAAGAGGCCGAGGCAGAAGTCATCCCAGAGGCAAATCAGTTGCCTGAGATAAATATCAGAAGCCCAAGGAGGAATGGAAGAAACCTCAGACTCGAACTGAGAGAGGTGGAAGCTCACAGTGAGGGAAATATGCTGAACAGAGAGGAAAGAATATTGAGCAGAGAGGAGAATATGCGGATAATAATACTTTTCCTCGTACTAGAGGTAGAGGAAGAGGCAGAGGTGGAGTGATAAAGTGCTTCACGTGTGGAAAGAATGGACACAAGTCTTATGAATGTCCATATAAAAATAAATAGGGTGGAGAGACTAACATCGTCGAAGCACAAAGGTGAGATGTGGAGGCAGAAGATGCTGAAGGTGGAAGATCTATGATGATGCGAAAGGTTCTCTTGATGCCAGAGAAGGAGGTGGAGAATTCAGTGCAAAGGACCAGACTTTTTCGGACTTCTTGAAAAACCAGGGACTAAGTATGCAAGGTCATTGTGGACAGTGGTAGCACGGATAATCTCGTTTCGACAGAGATGGTAGAAAAGCTGGAGCTGGAGACGAGTGAACATCTGAGTCCACATAGAGTTTCAAGGCTACAAAAGGGACATCAGGTAAATGTCACTAAACAATGTTTAGTTGAATTTAAGATAGGAGGATATAATGATAAGATACTATGTGATGTTATTTCTATGGATGTTTGTCATCTATTGCTAGGAAGGCCATGTCAATATGATAGAAATGTGATCCATGATGGGAGAATGAACACATACACCTTAGAGAAGAATGGGAGGACACATATGTTACTTCCAATTAAAGATAAGGAGGTGAAACCTGAAGTAAGCAACATTGTACTCCTCATGAGTGGGAAGGAACTCCTTAACGAGGTTAATAAGAAGGAAGAACCACAATTCTTTGTGGTCAGGAAACCAAGAATTGTTTTGACTAGCACAAGAGTGGATGATTTACCAGAAGAAGTTCAGGAACTGCTGGGAGAGTTCGCTGACATAGTAGTGGACGAATTACCTCGTTCATTTCCACCGATCAGAAGTGTGAGTCACCATATTGATCTCATACCAGGAGCTAGTTTGCCAAATAAATCCACGTACAGATTGATGCCGCAAGAGAATGAAGAGGTCAAAAAACAAGTCTAGGAGTTGTTGGACAAAGGTTTAGTTAGGGAAATCTTGAGTCTGTGTGTTGTTCCGATAGTACTCAGCCCAAAGAAAGACAGAGGCTGGAGAATGTGTATTGATTCAAGAGCAATTAACAAGATAACCATTAGGTATAGATTTCCATTACCAAGGATGGATGATCTGATGGATTGTTTAAGTGGAGCAATTTTTTTTTCGAAGATTGACCTGAAAAGTGGATATCACCAGAGTCGTATGAGGGAAGGTGATGAATGGAAAACAACCTTAAAAACCAATGAAGGGTTGTATGAATGGCTTGTTATGCTATTTGGATTAACAAATGCGCCAAGTACTTTTATGAGATTGATGAACGAAGTTATGAGGGAGTTCATCGGGAAATTTGTCACCGTGTATCTGGATGACATACTGATTTTCAGTAAAACAAAGACAAATCATCTTAAACACTTGGCTATTGTGATGAAGATATTATAGTAGGAGAAGTTGTTGATAAACATGAAGAAATCATCGTTCATGAAAACAGAGCTCATTTACTTCGTATTTGTTATTTCTACAGACAAATTAAGGATGGATCTGGATAAGGTGGAAGTGATCAAGAATTGGCCATCACCGAAGAACATATTCGAGGTGAGAAGTTTTCACGGGTTAGCTAGTTTCTATCAGAAGTTCATCATGAATTTCAGTGGAATTAGTGCACCGATGATGGATACAGTGAAGAAAAGACACAAATATTTTCACTGGACAGAAGAGGCTGAGAAGAGTTTTAATCTGTTGAAGGAGAAAATCATGGAACAACCAATTCTGGTGTTGTCGGATTTCCAAAAGACATTTCAAGTGAAATGCGATGCAAGTGGATTTGCAGTAGGGGTAGTCTTAAGGAAAGAAGACAGGTCGATAGCGTATTTCAGTGAGAAGCTGAATGAGGCGAAAGTGAAGTACTCCACTTATGACAATGAGTTTTATGCTATCATACAGGCATTGAAGAAATGGAGGCATTACTTGATACCCAAAGAGTTTGTCTTATACAGTGACAATCATGCACTACAATTTGTG
>SNQJ01S0076022.1:5596-23627 GCA_010110895.2 Picea sitchensis | reverse complement strand
GTTGTTGATGCTTTGAGCATGAAATGTTTGTTGTTACAGGAGTTCAGAGTTAAAACATTGGGTTTTGATGACCTTAGGGACATGTACAAAGATGATCTAGATTTTAAGGAGGCATATGAATCAGCTGAGAATCCAATTCTCAGAGACAGAAGAAAATGGATAGAATATATGATGCAAGAAGGATTGTTGTTTAAAGGCAATCAACTGTGTATTCCAAAATGCTCCATGAGGGAGAACTTGCTGAAGGAGAAACACAGTGGAGGATTGGCAGGAGACTTTGGTCATGACAAGACATTCGCAAAGCTGAATGAATCATATTTTATGAAGGGAATGCAAGAAGACGTCAAAATATTTGTGGACAGGTGTAGAATTTGTCAACATTCGAAGGGAAAGAGGTAGAATGCGGGATTTTATCAACCATTACCCACACCTGAGAGACCGTGGGATGAAATCAACATGGATTTTATATTGGGGCTCCCAAGAACACAAAGAGGTTCTGAGTCAATCTTTGTGGTGGTGGATAGATTTTCCAAAATGCCACACTTCATTCCATGTCAGAAAACCAATGACGCAACTCACATTGCAAATCTGTTTTTCAAAGAAGTCATTCGACTTCATGGCTTACCAAGAAGCATAGTTTCGGATCGAGATACGAAATTCATAGGGCATTTATGGAGGACCTTATGCAAGAAGCTAGGAACTAACTTGTTGTTTAGTTCAGCTTATCATCCTCAGATGGATGGGTAGACAAAAGTGGTAAATAGAAGTCTGGGAGACTTGCTGAGGAGCCTGGTGACAGAACACCACAGCCAGTGGGATAGTATATTGCCGCAGGTATAATTTGCATACAACAACTCAGTGAATGACGCAGACTGCACCCTCTGCCTCAGCAAAGGCCTCTGCGCTGACCTCCTGGTCTTAAGGATCGTTCTAATTTTACCCTCGATACGGAGTGGCTCCTTCGATTCTCCACTGGAATCTCCCTTGAAATTGACCCATAGGTCTTTTCTGCTCCTCGCAGCCTCTAGGCCGGTCACTGTTCTCTTCACGACAGAAGAATAGAAAATTGGGGTTCAGGGTTTTCAAAATACCAATGTCATGACCCTTTGGTTCCCAATTTCCCGATCTCCGCTTTCTCGATATGTTCCAATCTCCGGTTAGCCCTCTGGGCTAGGCTCGTGGTCCACACAACCTCCTTTCACATGACTTCTGTCTTATCACCTTTCGGGATTTCGGTGTTTCAGATGTGGAGACGTATATGATCTCTTGCCCTCCAGATCCCCGACTCTCCGAATCCCGATATGACGTCACTAAGATGCCCTTCCACTATAAAACACAATCAACGACTGTGATCGGTCACTAAAATCAAGGGCTCCAGATCTCCCTCGGGGTTTCGCGACTTCAAATGCCGAAGTGCTTTTGCCTTTGACTTCCCCGATCTCTCGAAGGTCGATTTCTTGATATGACTCCCCTTTCGGGACCTTACCCGAAAGTCAAGATCGATGCCACGCGTCCTTAAAGATGGACAATCCTAATGTGCTTTGGGGTTTTCACCCTAGAATTTTCCGATTCCCCATTATGACGAGATGACGTCAGTTGGGTCCCCACAATAGAGCTTTCCTTCCCATCGGGATTTCGGACTTCTCGATTCTGAAATGCAAGAGTTTCCTGTCTTCAGGACCTCCGAAACACCGAACCTCTACTTCTTCAGATCTTTCGACATGCATTCCCAATGGATGGACGGTTCAAATTGAACCTCGGACTTCTCCAAATGCAAATTCAAACCATTCACTTATATGAGCCCCGATGACCAAATTCCCGATTGAGTGATCACACAACGTGTGTCCTTCCTGGGATCCATGGCTATGATCCTCTTGTTGTTTCGGGACTCAAAAGGTCTCGGACTCTTGACTTCTAAACTTCTGATATACCGATGACTCTCGATTCCTACCACCTGCCCCAACAGATGGATGGCTCTGAACTTGTCGAGATTTTCACAATGGATTTACCTGATCTATGGTCCACGGGATTTCCAATTTCCCGAACCCCGACGCCTCAATATCTAGATGCTTCTCAGGGTTTTCACTCTGCTCACGAGGGTTTAAACCCTGTGCAACTCCTATCATATCGGACGAATGATGGGTAACAAGGTGATGATCCAACGGCTCACGATCCCTAGAGCTTGAACTCCAAATGCAGCTGTAACCTCCTCGCTTCTTTACCAGATCGGACAATTGGCGAGATTTCACAAAATCCTCTCCACAAGATTCTGACCATCTGTCTCTTCCTCTTTGATGTTTCCAGCGAAATGAACCAAGGACTCTTTCCCGGACTTAACCACCTGTGACAAAAAACTCCTATGCCTTATAATCACTCAATATGCACCAATTCCTTGTGCTACCTTCAATAGTTCAAAGGCTTTATCCCTCCTGATATTTCTCACAACTCTGAGTCTTAGAGAAGACTCTTGCGTGCACTACTTGCGACAACCTCCTAAACACTTGAAGTGTTAATCACTCTTCAACCTTGCGCATGCTCTGCAGCAACGGCCTCTCAATGGCTTCTCCGACTTCAACCCCAGGAATTAAACTTGGTCTGTGCACACCTTCCATGACTTCCAGTGCCTGACTGCACTTCTATGGTGATATGAGAACAAACGTTATCTCTCTTGAGCTTTCAGAGACAAATCTCTGAATCTATGGTCAACGCACTCCTTGCGGACGGTTCAACTGCACTCCTTGTAGGAACTCTTGCTCTGATAGAGGAACAATTGAAACTCATTTCACTTCCGTTTCCTTTCAGATTTCAAACATTCAACTAGAAATCATTCATACATAGCATAAAACAAATTGCATGACAGAAAGAGTAAAACGTTCATGAGCATAACAATTAAAGATGCATACATAGAGAATATATGAATCCAATATATATATATATATATATATATATATATATATATATATATATATATATATATATATTGGATATGCACTTCAACTAAATAAAATAGAAATATTGAGTGTTAATTCATAAACGTTACCAGGTATGTAGATATATATACATTATATATATTCTTTTATGTAAAACTTGATCTTTACAATGTCAAACAAAGTTCCGGAGATGATTAAAGCATATATATGTGTGTGTGTGTGTGTGTGTGTGTGTGTGATATGTGTGTGTGTGTGTGTGTGTGTGTGTGTGTGTGTGTGTGTGTGTGTCGTAGCATGAACATATACATGGAAATGCATAAACATATAAATATGCATAGCACAAAAAGTTGTTTATCAACTTTTGAATCACTTGGGATTGCAATTAAATTTCCATTGATCAGACTATATCAAGGGCATCAGAAAATACAATCCTTTTTACATTACGACAAACCCATAAGAAAGATTTCAGTTCTATATAATACATGTTACATGTTACAGAGGTTGTTCTATACATTTGTTTATTCCATTAAAGAATCTAAATACATGTAACTAGTTTATCCTTGGAACCCTAGATCAAAACTATCACAATGGAGTACCCAAGGGTGGCACCCTATATCACTATAAACAAAACCTGGGAAGTTAGATTTAACACCGAAAGATGGAACGTGAATACCTTTCGAGTGAGGCAACTTGGTGGATCCATTTTTTCTCGGAATGATTTAAGTCCTACAATAGGGGAAAGATCGTGAATTAGTAAAACAATGTTAAGATAAAATCAACTAGAGTAAATATTGAATATTTAATTACATGAACAATACTTAGCTTGAGATTTGGCACAGGTGAAATTCCCATTAGCAGCACTGAGAAAAATATCCACAGGACCAAAGGGGAGGAGTGGACCAAGAAATTTCTGATGGGTACCCTCTCAAGTAAACAAGGGTCCCATCATTAGTTTGGTAGTTGAAAGAATTGAGTGTATGCACTAGAATGTAAATAAGCAAAGAAACAGTGCTAAACAAGTTAATACATTTCATAACCAGAATGAAAAAATTCTCACAGTTTAGTGCATATTCCACATAAATGATTTATTGCCCATTTGAGTACATCAATTACTATTTTTCTCTACTAAAGAAATGAAATTAGAGAAGTGTAAAGATAGAATTCTAGAAAAAAGAACTTAGATTAAATCGTTTAAGATAAGTTTAAATTCTGGAACTTTTACACACAGTGGAAGTCGTATGACTCTAGTAATTCGTGTACATGTATGAATAATGCGAATAGATTTAGAGTAACAAACTAGAGTACTAAACTCTACACAGTAGTAAGAATACCTTACCGCACCCACATGAAATGGATTTTGACTTTACATCATCTAATTCATGGGTTAAACTTTTCATAGTAAGTCTCAGATGCATAACTCTTTAATAGCCGCTAGTTCGAAGACTCAACACTTATTCCAAACAGGAAAAATAAATACACAACCTATTCCCTAGTGAATACCATGAGCGAACATAGGAATGACTATAGCAATAAGAGAAATATTTTAACCAAGGGATTCTCGGGCGAGAGGCATGCTGAGTACTTGTCAAAATAAAAATGAAAGTATAAGTAATAAAGAAATATTGAGGTCACGAATGTGCTAACAAAACCCTCATTACCCTTTGCGAATGGAGATATTCAAAACCAATAAACTCTATGTTTTTATGTATGGGTAAACACAAAATTATCGGACATAGGGTCTCGAGAACATGGATACATTTCACATTACATAGAGTACTTTTTTATGCGATGATAAAACAGGGTGTTTTTACCTTTGCAAATATTTTAACAAGAATATTTTATTACAGAGAGAAGCGGTTTAACCAATGACCAGTTGGGAAATTAGAAGGTAACACGTGACGCATGAGGGGGTTCTATCCTTCAACCTATGCACAGGAAACAAACAAAGTTTTAACCAAGTCACGGACATGAAAGGAATCTATGCATGCAATGGTATACCCGCAAATGCCTTCGTCAATCTGTTAGTACTACCAAACTTTACAGAACAAAGTTACATGGTTAAGGAGGCATGATATCTCTTGCAAACCGAGGATGAAGGTTAAATTTAATCCCATAAATATAAGCGTAAAACCATTAAATAATGAGAAAGGACTTAGTATTTCTTAGTATTACTTAGTTTCACATTACTTTTGGTGAGATAACTAGGGAGGTACTAGCTCTTAGAGGAACCTTGTAAAACCCTAGTTCAAGAACAAAAAACCATAGGAGCGGACCAAGATGTAAAAATTTGCAGAAATAGTAAACAGTTTCAGTGCTAATGTGATGGATGTCATGCGAGAACTTACCTTTTGGAGTGTAGTAGGAACACCAGACGGCCCAAAGCCTTTTCCACCGATATTCAAGACAGAACTGCCATTGTTTCTAGCCAAGAGCTGAGGGATGAGTAACACACAGAGGAAAAAACTCGACATCTCTGGAGGGAAGGGTTACAATGACCTACCTTAGTTTCGCCAGAGAGGTTTTAGTGAGTATTATGAAATGTTAAAATGCCATGTGACATGATGAAGGTGGCATGATTCATATTGGACATGGTGGCTGAGCCATATATTCAGGGAGGTACTATTGCAGGTAGCCATTAATAGATTAGACAGAGGTTTTAACCAACATCTAAAAATCCTTTATTTGACTTCATACCAATCTGTTGTAGAGTTTGAGGACAACTAAGTTAGGGTTGCAACTATACCCATTAGTCGTGCCCACCTCTAGTTCAGTTAAAGGTCAGACCATCTGGTTCAATCGTGTTATCGAGCTTAGGATGGATGACTGTTATCGTTGCACCTCATAACGATGCCAACCATCAACCATTCTTTTAGTTACTGTGGTAATAGTGGTCAAAATTTTAACCATAAACATTTCCATGAAGCCTATTACTTAGACAGTTAAGATGTAGAGCCACCTTTATTATAAATTTTGTGTTATATTCGATAAAGGAATATGCATATGCTTTGAACCCGAATTCGTAGAGGACCCTGTATGCTATAAGTAATTATTTATGCATAGAGTAGGCGATAATGCTAGTGGGGTTTTAATAATTTAAACGTTAAATGCTTATTCATAGAGATGGTTGTAATGCTAGTGGGGTTTTAATAAGTCAAACATTAACCCTTATACTTTCATTAGTGAATGGGAATGTTAGTAACTAGGAGACTAGGGTATAGTGAAGCTATCCCTTAACCATGAATCCATGTGTGATTACTGTGCAGTATGGAATAACTTAGAGGTATAGTCTTTTATATACAATATTTGTCTTTATCGATAAAATGGTAATGTAAACCTGGTGAAAGTCAATAGTGACGACAAAACAATTTACATATATTAATTTTCTGTTTTTCAAAATAATGTTTTTGAAGAGGAAAACAGATTTAATGTCCATAACAATTTTTTTTTTATTTGGTAAATTTGGGGTACATTACATTTAGGATCTACTCATTCTTCTAGTTTAATTGTTACAGTCATGATAGTAGTAGTGGGGTCCGTGTCGATGATTTGTCTTGTTTCATTATTTTATGAATCATATTTTGAATTAGGGTTCGATTCATTTTCTTTGATCTCGACCACAAATGATTGTTTTGAGCACCATTCATTAGTGTTGTGCCAGTAGATTTTATGGAAATTGTACCATTTTCCAGTGTCGTTCTTCGTCTTTCTGTTACCCTTCTTTTCCTATGGCTTGGGAGTGTTTTCGAGAGGATGTTTGTTAGGGCCGTCTTTATCATACTTTGGTTATTACGTATTTGCAGACCCGAACTCTTTCTTGTGCTGGTGCCTAAATGTTTTCTCGATTTTGAAAACATATCAATAGGAAACTCCTAGTGATGATATATCTAGGAAATACATTTTGGTTTGGATGTACCTATGAAGAGCCCTGCAGTATTTCATAACAAGACATCGCTCAAAGTATTTCATACCCAACTTGGTGCACAAGGTATGGAAATTATTTCTGAACTTTGAAACTGTTTGGCCCCTCTCTTGCTATAGTGTGGTCCATCTCATGTATTGGTCATCATAGTTAACAATAGGGTAATATTTTTCCTTGACCGCATCCATAAGAAAATCCCCATTGGGCTCAGCCCCATATATTCCAGAATCCTCTGTGGAAATTTTCTCCAAGTAAGTTTCCCACCAATGTATGACATGGGGGAGAGAGTTAAGGAGTGATAAGGTGATATTTTCCCTATCGGAAAAATTACGAACAAAGAAATAGACTTCTATCAGATTGAACCATTTTTCTAAGGCATTCACATCTATCCGACCTTCAAATACGGGAATATCAAAATTAACTTGTACCTTGAAATATGAGGTGCCTCCAAATTGGCCTGATCGAGGTGGATATCGATGGCCACCCACTTATTCTAACTAGATCAAAATATTTTGTTGGTAACTTAATATTTTTAGCAGTTGTTCGGTTCCTAAACTTTCGGGGCCATTTTGAGGAGCTAAGAAACATTTTTTCATGATCAAGAACCTCAACGATAGCCAAAGGACTTGAATGATCCCAAAAAAATTAATCTCCTCATCGATACCTTTCCAATGAGCTATCATGCGCCCTAAATGAAGATTGTATGCCAAAGTTACACCATCGGGAAGTTGATACACCAAACTACCCAAAATGGGGTCCACAAAATTGTTAGCCCAAAATGAAAACAGGGACCACAACACTATAATATGAAAACAAGGATCACAATTATGAAAATAGGGATAATAAAGTGGAAAATAAAGTGGAAAATAAATTATAATGTTTGATGATCTAGGTAGATACTGGTGCCAACCAACCACCTTCGCCCTTCACTGACTTAGAATGTTTCTACATCTTAGCAATAGTAGTACATTTTTGTAGGTCTTAAACTTCAATTGTAGTTTTTGGGAATTTCCTATGTGTTTTTTACAACTGAAAAATTCATGATTTCCCTCACTCGAACCCACCTTTGATAGCTACTCCAGGTACAAGTGATATAGTATCATCCAACCTAGTTGGAAGTGTTAGGTCACTAGCTAGTGTTGGCCAAGTAACCAAGGAGGAAAGCAAATAGTCCTAGGGTGGTGAGCCTCTATCTCATCCATCACAAAGCTTGGGAGGAAATCCTAGTAGGGGAGTGGATTAATGGCATTCCAGGAGTATGTAGGTACTTGGATCACAACTAGTGTGGGAATTTAATTCTAGATCTACTGATAGTTATTGTGGTTAGATAATATTTCCAACTCCTAGCACAAGTACAACTTATTAGGCCCAAGGTATGGATGTTGATGAAGGTTGGAAGGTTAAATACAAAAATAGGAATGGTTCTTCCTCTCCTACTCCTTTGGACAATTCTGGTAAGATAATGAGTCCTACTCCTCTTCCAAAGTAATTCAAGGAAATTGTGACCCTTTCCCCATACAAGGGTCCATCTTCCTTGAAAAATGTAACATTGAGAAACATATTTAGTGGTAGAAGGAACCCTCTATTCCTTAAATGGATCTTTATTTCCCTTTTTGGAATCTCAGAGCGATGATGATCCTATGTCGTAAGTGATTTTTTTGAGGAATTATGTAGGAGTATAAGCTAGACATGGATGGTTTCTTCTCTGCGAGATGTGGAATGGATTGTCGGTGGTGAATTTAACATGGTAGAATGGAAGGGTCATAGAGAGGTTGGTGATTTTTTTTTGTGTGTGGCATGGATAAGTAGGCATGGTCAAGGCATAAAGACACCCTATAGTTTTTTATCCTAATCATGGGTAAAAAGGGTTGAACTATGGAGGTTGGCTCACTTGGTACAATTTTCATTAGGGGGAGGCGACAATACATGGAATATTGGATAGGGTGTATGTCCCTTGGGACACTATATCCTTTTTTGGGAGGCTTTAAGTGGTCAATGTATTGATGGAGATGATTGGATTACATCATTTTCCCATTCAGACTACTATTTTGGTGTGCCATATGATTGATTTAAACCATTTTCTTTATAAAATTTAAGTGTTTCTCATTCAAATTCTCCTAATTTCCATGCATCGATTCATCATGTTTGGAACTTTGTTCTACATTATGTTTGGGATTGTGGTTAGATGTTATGGCGGGAGGTGGGAGGTGGGCATTTCGAGACTAGATAAATTCATGTGTGGTTGGGGGTGTAGTGTGTGTATGAACCATTGAGTAGTTTTTGTTTTTCTTAAGAATAGGTATGCATAGTTTTAACTCACAGGTTTATGCCAGGTTGCGGTGGATTCATGAGCGGGATGAGGGATCAAGGTTATTATTTTATTTATTAAAGAAGAAAGTGGTAGCTAACAAAGTTATTTCCATTTGAAAATATGATGATGCCTTTGAGGAATATGCTCCTAAGGTTTGAGGTATGTTTAGTTATCATTTTTATAATATTTTTTCTCCTTATCCCTTGACAAAGGAGATTACTGCTACTAGGGATTCTTGTTACAGAGTAGTTCCATATTTGAGGTATTTGTTGTATACCATGATAGTTTGGACATGGATTTGACGAAAGATGAACATTTTATATCCCTTGTAGAATGGTAAATATTGAGGGATTGATGGATTCACTTGTGATTTATACAAGACTATGTGGAGTATCATTGGATATGACTTAAGTAACATAGCTTTCAAATCCTTTTCCTTAAGATGTTTAATGGAATCCATTAATTAAGGGTTAATCAATATCATTATTAAGAATTTTGGTCGACATACCAATGGGGTATGGTACCAATAACTCTACTATGTGTTTCTTACACATCATAGCTAAGGAAATGACACTAAGAGAAAGGGATGCTATAAAGAAGATTGAGCATAAGACGAAAATATTTTTTTCTCATGGGAATTTTATCCTGGACATAGTTATTTCTTCTTAGGAGGACATCGAGTTGGATAGGGAGTTTAGGAAACAATCTCTCTTAGTCAAAATTGATTTTGATAAATCCTATGAAAGGTTTGACTAGGATTTCATTACTGATATGTTGTACTTTTTAGGTTTTAGTTTAATGTTTGTAGGGATGGTTACCACCCTATTATATTTTTCCTCATCTTTTTTTGCAGTGAAATATTACCTCTCTTCATGAATTCTCCTCCATCAATATATGAGGTAGGGATGTCATGTGGCACCCTATATCTTTGTTCTAAATACTTATGACCTTGGTTATTTGTTGGATGTTTCCAATTTGTACGGTAATATCTGGGGTGTTTCACTTCTATATTACTATGATACACTGAATAATAATTTTTCATATGATTATTTTCTATTTGTGCAAGTTGAATAGGAGTCGATGGAAGGTGTTGGAGATTTATTTTCTATGTTTTTATAGGCCTCTAGGAATATGGTTGGTGGTTATAAGACTAATTATTGGTTTGTTGGTCTATATGAGCCTCCTAATTGGGTTCCTCTAACTTGGAACTTCATATTCCTAGGTATAATAGTGAGATACATGGCATTACCTCAACTATGGGTCTCTCTTATGTGGTTATGTGGTATTGGCTTTTGGATCATAAATAGTGTAAACACCTTCTTCAATAGTACAAAGACCTTCCATTCTTCATAAAAATCACTATAGAAATAGGATTCTTCAAGAATCACATATTTATTGTGTATCTTATTGGCTTCCAAGAAGGGATCATGGTTGTAAAATGAGTGGTCCAATGTCTTGAGGGATGCTCAACTAGGCAACTACCATTTAGGTATCATCTTCTCTTGGATCATCTTATTGATAGGATGAAGACAAATTTTGGATTATGTGATGTAATTTTAGGTCCTCACAACTTCCAATTCTATAGTTTTTTTATTATCAAAATTATATGGGAAACATGGAAGAAGGTAGTTTACCTGGTGTGGTGGTAGATGTTAGGAAATAAGGTGGGATGGGATTTTTCCAAAAGACAAATTTGGATTTGGAAGGTCCAAAATGGATATGTTGCAGATAATCCCCACTTTCAGGGGCATTATGTAAATAGGAATAATATTTTTTAATGGAGGGATTTGTGGGATGATAGTTCCCACTCTTTGAGGGACTAGACATCCATTTCTTGTTATTTTTCATTATATTTTGTAGACCAACAAGTTTTTATGAATGTTATCTGTCTTATTCTATAAGAGTAGCTATTCAAAATGAATATAAAAATGTCTGGTCTCTTTTGACATGATTGTAGGTGGAGATCTTGGGCTCCCTTGGTCTAATATGATTCTCATATCTTATAGTGTATACTTCATCAACAACATGGCCTCATACATGGATGAGGAACTTTGTCTCTTCTCTTTTGTGAGTTGGACCCTTTTCCTACCAATTAGATATGCCCAATCATTCTAAGATCCATCTTATTTTTCATGTCTTCTACTTAAAAGAAATTGATTGGAACTAAGTCCCAAAATCAAACCATCCTTCCTTAGTTGGTTAAAGAAGGTTTCATTTGGTTGTAGTTGCAAGCAGTCTTGGTCCAGCAAGAGCATCACCTTCGTGACTGAACCATCAAGGAAGTGTTAGTGCAGTGGAAAGAAACAACTCGAGAAGATGTCACCTGTGAGTCAACCACCATTTTCCAATACTTTCCTCATCTCAAGCCTTGAGGAAAATGATTTTATTCAAGGGGGAGGGAATATTATGGGCCTAAATTCCCTAACCCCTCACTTAGGTAGAATAATATATTTTCCATGTAATAAATTCTGACATTAGTTAATAGGGCCTATTTAATAATGTGAACAAGTCTAATGTAAGAAGACGTAATATAAGATTTGTTTCCAGAAATATTTTCCTCTAGAATGTTCTTTGGATGATAGACTTAGTAAAAATAAGAGTAGGAGGCATGGGAAAGCCTTGTCTTAATATTTTTTGTAATAGGGAGTTTTTATGTTGGAGGTTTCCCCCTCGAAGAGGAAAGTGAACATTTCTTTCTTTTAGTAAAGGTATTATTGTTGGTATTGCTATTCTCATTATCCTTTTGTTCTGTTGGTATTTGTTGAATATTATTATTTTTTATTATTGCATTACATATAGTACATTACAATCACCTACTGCAATCCCATCCTTTATTATTTCCAAAAACTAGAACTTAGAGTGACACCTAATGACTGACTTTCGTGTCCTTAATAAAGACATTGTTAAAAACCACTACCCCCTACCCTTGATTGAGGATTTGTTGAACCAGTTAGAAGGGTCTTGTTTCTTCACAAAGATGGATTTGACAAAAATCTACCATGAATTTCACATGAATGAAAAATACACATGGAATACCACTTTCAAGACCAAGTTTTGTATTGTTGAGTGGTCAATAATGCCATTTGGGATGACAAATTTGTCGACCATGTTTATGCAGTTAATTAATGATATCTTTGGATGCACTTATATAAGTTTGTGGTTATTTTTCACGATGATATATTGGTATTCATTATGACCTCAGAATAACATCTTAAACATATATGCAACATAGTTGAGCTACTGCGGGCCCATAGGCATTAAGTGAAGGAAAATGAGTCATACTTTGGAGAGACATCAGTTCGGTATTTGAGATTCATATTTTACACAACAATGGGTGCACCCAGATCCATCTCTAGTATAGGATTTGGCACAATGCATGTGCCCTCCAATTCACATGAACTCAAGATTTTAATGGGAGGCATTATTTTCTAAAGTAAAGTTCTCTCTCTTTTTTCCCAAGCGGCTCATCCTCTAATGTAGCTATCCCAAGCCAAATTTATTTGGAATACAGAATTTGAGCACCACTTTGTGAGAATAAATACAACATTATGATTTTCCCTTGTTCTACAGTTGTTGGATATAAATAATCCCTTTGAGATTGAGATGGATGCATCTTAGTTCACGATTGGGGTTGTACTTAAACATGGATTTCATCTGGTGGCATAGCATTCAACGACTCTTGTAGTGACCAAAGTTAATTAAATCACCTATGACAAGGATTTTTATAGTTTGGTGCAGGAATTAAATCATTGGTGCCATTACATTCTTGACAAAGAAATAATTCTTCATATAGATCATCACCCCCTGATCTTAATCAATTCACAGAGTAGGATTTAGGAGAAGCACCATCTGAAATGGGAAGCTTATATTCATAAATTCTATATAGTCATCAAATATAGGAAGGGATCCACTAAAAATATGGTTGACTTGTTAGGTCAACCTCCTAAGTAGGTCCTGCACATTTTAGAGATGTTTTTTGTGGCATATGATGCTTAAGATATGTATGCATAGGATCCATGCTTTGGTGAAATTTGTGGAGCGTTGAAACATCCTATAATGATTAATCAAACTCCCTTCCCATATTATACTATCCATGATGGTTGGCCCTAAAAATGTAATCAATTGTGTGTGCCACCGTCTGAAGATCGTATTATTCTCATTTGTGAAGCACACACCTATTCGTGTGGGGGAATTTCGGCATATCAAAGACCATTCTCAATGTCCAATGCCACTTCTACTGGCATGCTTCACCAAAACAAGTGGATAATTTCATTTGTTCTTGCTCTCTATGTTTGTAAAGTAATCCATCCAATCGCAATTACAGTCTCTACCAGCCTTTACCTATTTCCTCACGTCCTTGGGAATCTATTTCCATGGAATTTTTGAGTGGCATTCTGACCACTCTCCACAAATATGATGGTATTTGGGTGGTCGTGTGTCAATTTTAGAAGATGGGTCTCTTTATCCCCCATCATAATACTACCTCTACCTCTTAGAAAAAAACCTCTTCTTCCATCATATTTGGACCGATTTCGGCTTTCCCAATAGCATTATTTTTTATATTGACTATTATTTTCTAAGTACCTTTTGGTATACTCTTTGTTATTTATTGGGTTTCCAACTTATTTTTTCCACAACATTTGACCCCAAACCGAGAGACAAACAAAAGTTATCAATCATAATTTGTTCCACTCTGTTCAAAGTTATTTTTTTAAAAACACGTAGTGGGACTCCTATTTCCATATCATATAGCATAGTTACAATAGGGCTACAAACTCATCCACAAGTTTCTCGCCCTTTAAAGTTTATTTTTTATTTTATCCCCCTGCACCCTCAGAGATGACCCTTACTCTCACTCCTTCTAGATATGCACATCATAAACAAGAACAATCAACACAACATTTTATTGACAATTTATGTCAGCACCATACTCAAGTAGCAATTGCCTTGCAAGCAACACAAACCCCTGCAAAATAAAGGCATGATAAGCAATGCACGCCATTGTTATTTCATTTGGGAGATAATATTGTGTTATTATTGGATAAATATTGATTCAAATGAAACCATCATAAGATGCACCCACTAGAATATGGCCCATAGACTATTCTAGAATGCATCGCAGAGAATGCATATCGCTTTGACTTGTCGTGATCTAGATTATTTTCGTCATGAAATGAGAGAGGAGATATAATAAATAAATGTAAAGGGATATATCAGATATACAATAATAGAACAAATATATATCAAGGATATAAAAATAAAAACAAAGATACGTTAATACACAATTTCTATTAATGAGCGAAATCTACAAAACTGTAGAAATATAGAGTGAAAGACTCGCTAGAATGGTGGAAACTTATCTTTGAGAAGAGATGTGATGGATACTCACATTCAAAAGAATATTATTGTTACAATGAGTCTCCAAAGACCTTTTTATCACAAATAAAATCCAAAACCCTAACCCTGAAAGATGAAAATCCAACAGTTTTGTGGATCTCATTTTGGGTAGTTTGGTGTATCAGCTTCCCGGGGGGTGTAACTTTGGCATAAATCTCTGTTTCGGGTACTCGATAGCTCATTGGGAAGGTATCGAAAAGTTTATTCATTTTGGGGTCTCAATGAGAGACTTTGGATATCATTAAGGTGCCTGATCATGAAAAATGAGTCATTTAGGCCGTCAAAATTGCCACGAAATTTTATGTATCGAAAAATTACTAAAAGTAGTAAATTGCCAACAAACTATTTTGAGCCAGTTGGAATAGGTGGGTGGCCAGCGATATCCTCTTGGATCAATCCTCCCTCGTTAGGAAGAAATTTTCTCCATTGTGTTGAGTTCCCGAGGTTGAGGGGGAAGCGTTTGTTGAATCTGAACCTTGGTGAGTTGTTTGCCTAGTTGGAGAAGTTGCATTGATTTATTTGTGGGAGGTTGTTGAGAACACGATTAGATGATTGTGTGCAGAAGAAATATTTTCAATTTTCTTTAATCTTTTTGACCTGGTTCTATTGGATATAAGGTTCTTGGATTGATGTTGTAGTGGCTACAATGTCCTTCTTCTCACCTTTTGAACAAATTGTGAAGAAAATGAATTTGTTAGTATGAGATACTACCTTGCGGCACTGTTTAGGTGGGACAATAGTTGGAAATACCTCGGGTATCCTCTAAAGATGACCCCTGAGAGTAACAATGACACTACAAGGTCGAGGCTCATAAACAACATGGCGCTTCCACATATATGGCTCGCCGAAAAGAACATCAAAGACATCCAGTGGGGAAACATCACATAATACCTCATCCTTGAAGGGTTGGATGTTGTATGACAATCAAAACTGATGGCTGACATGGAGATCTCATCCCTCATCAAGACACCTGATGTTGTATGCTTGTGGTTGTGTTGTTGTAGACAATATCAACTGCTTGACAACCTCTACTGAGATGAGGTTCTTATGTCTTATGCTATCAACAATAAAATACAGCGGGGTCCCCTTCACCCACATATGTGAATGAAAAAGGCTATCCCCTTCTTCAAGATATGCTAATTCTTCTGGTTGAATTGTTACTGTCATGATAGTAGTAGTGGGGTCTGCATCGATGATATGTATTATTTCATTATTTTCTGAATCATATTTTGAATCAGGGTTCGACTAATTTTCTTTGATCTCGAACACAAATGGTTGTTTTGAGTGACATTCATCAATGTTGTGCCAGTGTATTTTATGGAAATCACACAAATTTAATGTGTCCTTCTTCTTCCTTACGTTACCCTTCTTTTCCTATGGCTTGGGAGGGTTTTCAGGAGGCTATTTTTTAGGGCAATCTTTACCATACTTTGATTATTGTGGATTTTCAAACCCAAATTCCCATTTGTTCTCGTTCCTAAAGTTTTTCTTGATTTTGACAACATATCGATAGGAAAATCTCAATGATGAGATATTTAGGAAATTGATTTCGGTTTGGATGGACCTATACAGAGCCCCGCGGTACTTCAGAACCAAATGTTGCTCAAAGTATTTGATACCCAACTTGGTGCACAAGGTATGGAAATTATTTGTGAACTTCGGCATTGTTTGCCCCCTCTCTTGCCGTAGTGTGGTCCATATCATGTATTGATCATCATAGTTAGAAATAGGGTAATATTTTTCCTTGACCACATCCATAAGAAAATCCCCATTAGGCTTGACGCCATATATTCTAGACTCCTCTGTGGAACTTTTCTCCAAGTAAGTTTCCCACCAATGTTTGACACTAGGGAGAGACTTAAGGAGTACGAAGGTGATATTTTCCCTGTCAGAAAAATTATAAACAAGGAAATAACCTTCTAGTATATTTAACCATTTTTCCAAGGCATCTACATCTATATGACCTAAAAATACGAGAATATCAAAATTAACTTGTACCTTGAAAGACAAGGTGCCTCCAAAGTGGCTTGATCTAGGTGGATATCGGTGGCCACCCACCTATTCCAACTGGCTCAAAATAGTGTGTTGGTAACTTAATATTTTTAGCAGTTTTTCGGTTCCTAAACATTCAGAGCCATTTTCAGGAGCTATCGTGCACCCCAAACGAAGATTGTATGCCAAAGTTACGCCCTCAAGAAGTTGGTACACCAAACTACCGAAAACGGGGTCCAGAAAAAGTGTTGTCTTTTCATCTTTTGGGGTTACGATTTTGGATTTTCTTTATGTTAGAAAGGCCTTTGGAGAAACATTGTTAAAATAATCTTCTTGCAAATGCAAGTATCTGTCACATCTCTTCTCAGAGATAAGATGCCACCATTCTAGTGAGTCTTTCACTCTGTATTTCTATAGTTTTCTACATTTCACTTATAAATACAAATTGTGTATTACTATATATTTGTGCCTCTTGTTATATATCAAATATCTCTTTGTTATATTATTGGCTCTCTTGCAATATCTCTGTATATTTATGTGTTATATCTCTGCTCTCCTTTCTTGTTGAAAATAATCCAAATCATGGCTTCTTGATGAATATGTGCCTGTTGTTATTGATAGGAATTGAATGATGTGGGAAAAATTCTTCATCATTTCGTCCCTCTATTGCATGAGATATTTTCTGGGCAATATATTAATAGAATTTGTTTCTCCATCATTTTTCTTTTTTTCCTCCATGGAAGGTTTCTTGGATGTGTGAGAGCGATTTTTCTAAAGAGAGACAAGCTCGAGACCCAACTTTTTATACTCATACCTTGTCGGGGACATGTGTTGGGTATGTGTTATATTCTTTGCATGTGTGTGTGTGTGGGAACGTCATATACGACAACTGCGTCTCACAATCCCTTCACCTAGATTAATCTTGGATTAAGGGATTAGGGTTTTAGTATCTACGGAATACCTAAAACAATTGTATATATTGTATGGAGAATGGTGAAATTCGATATAATGAAAATAAGAAAGGTTTTCCCTGTTGAGGGTTTCCGGTATAAAATCTCTGTGTACTTTGTGTATGAGCCATTGATTAATTTTTGTATTCCTTAAGAATCTATATGCATTGCTTTACTTCGTAGGTTTAAAACTTAAATGTGGTATTAGATCTTGTTTTTGGATTCAGAGGGATGCCTTTGTTGCTGAGGGTTTGGCTCAGTCTTGATAGATCAAGTTTATCTTGGGTCTATGATAAACCTCGGTTTAGTGGGATCTTTTTCCGTGGAGATTTGAGTAAAGAAAGAGGAATGGTGAGCTCATCTAGAATCAAGATAGAGAAGTTCAACGGTAAAAACTTTGAGCTATGGAAGCTCAAGATGGAGGACCTTCTTATAGACAAAGAAAAATGGATCGTTGTGGATCCTGGTACACAGCCTACTGTTACACCATCTACAAGCACACAGGCTACTAGCACACAACCTACCAGTACAC
>SNQJ01S0076019.1:0-36870 GCA_010110895.2 Picea sitchensis | reverse complement strand
TTTGGGCTTGGAATGACTATTAGGTCTTGATATTGATATTGTATTTTTTTTTTAAATACCTACACAAAGGTGGCAATTGTGACGTCTTTCACTCTCTTCCCATTGCTATTGCCACATCCAAGACGTCTCTCTTTCCACCTCCAAGATTGTTGCTCCCATAGCAACCACGTCGGAGCTAGTAACTCCTGGCCATCGCTGTTGCCACCTGATGGACGTCGTTCTTGCGACGTTCAAGAGTGTCGCTCCCATAGCAACCACGTTGGAGCTAATACCTCGTCTTGTCGGTCTTGCAACCTTCAGAATGTCTCTCTTGTCATCTTTGAAACGTCTCTCTTGCCACGTCTGAAACATCTCACTTTCCACGTTTGAAATGTTGGTCTTGCCACCTTTGAAACATCTCTCTTTCCACGTCTGAAACGTCTCACTTGCCACGTTTGCAATGTCTCACTTGCCACGTTTGCAATGTCGGTCTTGCCACGTTTTCGACGTATCTCTTGCCACGTTTTCAACGTCTCTCTTGCCACGTTTGAAACGTCGGTCTTGCCACGTTTGCAACATTTCTCTTGCCATGTTTGCAACGTCTCTCTTTCCACGTTTGAAACGTCGCAATATAGACGAAAACTAGGTCGTCGGAAAAATGACGTCATGTGAAACGATGTTTAAGGGGGTCCGAGGTTTGTCGGTCTTCCAACAATAGAAAGTGGCAATTGCGTCGAACGCGCCGTCGGAATTTGACATAAATGCAGTAGTGGTAATATGCGAATCAAGAAATGTCCTTATAAGATTGTCGTCTAATCCTAAATTTCATCAAGTGATTGATATTATTGTTGTAGATATCCCAAAAGTTTATGGTCTATTTTTAAGCAGAGATTGATCAGAACAACTACATGGCTATTTTGCGACGGATTGGTGTCACCTGTGGCTGCCTGAGAATGGAAAGCCCAACAGAATCAAGGTAAATTGTGAACATTATTTGAAGTTCACGGTTACTAATTTAAATGATCCCAATGAACCATTCACTCCTTCCGTTGATTCTCCCGAAATACAGGGGATGGATACTTTTTTCGGTAATTTCATGGCCGAAACTTCCACTATCACTAACCCGGAACAGTAGTCTGAAATTTTGACATATACACATCCAACAACTTCTTCTCAGTGGACACATGCAATAGACAAAAATCAAATATGGTCTCTTTACTTTGATGGGTCAAAATCCAAGGAAGGAGCTGGAGCAGGCTGCGTGATCATCGATCCAGCAGGTAACAACACTCTGATTGCTTGCAAGTCATAATTTGAATGCACAAACAACATGGCCGAATATGAGGCACTCCTGCAAGGTAAAATATTCTATCCACTGTTTATCTCCGCACCTTAAAAGCTACCAAACTGAGGTATGGAATTTGATGAATAAGTTTGCCTCATTTAACATAAATTCTATTCCTAGATTGAATCATTCGAAATATGATTTTTTAGCTAATGTAGGTTCAAAACTTTTTACTACAGAAGGCTTATCTCTGAATGCATTCTCCATCAAATTGTTGTTCAGACCGTTCTTCCCAGACAACATCACGAATTGGAGAGTCTTCGATGACGATCAACAGATTATGGAAGAAACTTTCCAGGGTGTGGTGATCAATGAAGGTACCCATGACGAAAATCTTTGTGACTTTACAGTAATACCAAATCCAAGATCACCAGAATCTTCATCAGACATGGTAAACTCTATCCCAAAATCTGTAGTTAGATTGGAAACATTTTATGATCTTCGGGACAAGTTCAGAAAATCAGTGAACTGTAAAACGAATAGTTCCTCTTTGATGCATGAAAAATTATATTTGGGAACTAAAGACAACCCACAGTGCATTAATTTAGGGGTGGGGTGTTCTGAGCAAGAAAAAGTAGCATTTATTAAGTTGTTTAAGGAATTCAAAGATGTTTTTTTCTGGACGTAGAATGACCTAAAAACATTTGATCCTAACATCATACAACACGTTATCCCTATGAAACCCCAAACCCAACCTTTTCAACAAAAGTTAAGGAAAATGCACCCAAAACTTGAACCAACAGTCAAGAAGGAATTAAATAAACTCCTGAACGCTAAGATAATTTTCCCAGTTAGGCACACACAATGGGTCTCTAATATTGTCCCTGTCAGAAATAAGGGTGGTGAAATCTGACTATGTGTCGATTTCTGAAATCTTAATCGAGCGTCTGATAAAGACAACTACCTTGTCCCTCCCATGGAACAGATCCTTCAACAGGTATCCGGTTCTGAAAGATTATCTTTGTTGGATGGTTTTTTAGGGTATAACCAAGTCCTGATGTCCCCTTAAGACCAACTCAAAACCACCTTCCACACTCCATGGGGAACCTATGCTTATAGAAATATGTCCTTCAGTCTCATAAATGTCGATGCCACTTTACAAAGAGTGATGGACATCACTCTCTTCTCGAAAAATAAAGGAGATCATCTAGCTCATTTAAGATCCATTCTATAGTGATGTCATAAGTACGGTATTTCTTTGAATCCTAAAAAATCTATCTTCGCAGTAGAACAAGGTAAACTCCTCGGATTCATTATATCGAGCGAAGGGATGATTATTGACCTTGAAAGAACTCAAGTCATTTCGAAACTTCCCCCACCCTCATCAAAAAATTCCATGCAATCTTTCTTAGGTCAGATAAACTTTGTTAGGAGATTCGTCCCCAGCTTTTCAAAAATGGTGAGACCATTACAGAACCTGATAAAAAAGGATGTACAGTACCATTGGGGACCTTTAGAAAGCAAGGCTTTTGATTCAATAAAAAAGGCCATAATAGATGCTCCTTCTCTAATGAGCCCCGACTTTTCCCAAGACTTCACCCTCTACACGTTTGCCTCTGACAGTTTATATGTTGCTGTCCTAACTCAAAAGAGCGCTGAAAACAATGAAATCCCAATCACCTTTATGAGCTCAGCCTTCAAGGGGATGGAACATAATTACCCAGCAATAGATAAGCAAGCCTATGCTATTTTCAAGGCAGTAAAACACTTCCGATCTTATCTATTGAAATCTAGGACAAAAATCATTGTCCCTTACCCGGCGGTCAGAAATTTGTTAGTACAGAAAGAACTAGGCAAGAAAAGGGAAAACTGGCTCACATCCTTGCAAGAGTATGACATAGAAATCACCCCAGCACAAATAGTAAGAGGCCAAGGTTTAGGCAAGTTGGTCATTGGTTCAGCTACAGGATAGCAAGAGGAAAATGATATGTTAAACCCAGGACAACACTATCAAAATCAAATCTGTTGTGCACAAAACCCTGTTAGTCCCTGGTACGAAGACATAAAATTTTGTCTTATGCACAGATCAGCTCCCCATCACCTTGATCCCACAAAAAGAAGAGCACTAATATTAAAATCTACTTCTTTTCAGTTGATTAATGGTATTTTGTTTCGTCAAAATTTTGATGGAGTACTAATGCGCTGTCTTGAGAAAGATGAAGCAGAAAAAGTCTTATTGGAATTGCATGCAAGAGAAGATGGTGGGAATTTTGGTGGAGACACCATTACCCATAAAGTATAAAGAGCAGGTTATTACTAGCCTACCCTTTTAAAATATGCTCATGCTTTATGTCGCAAGTGTGTGATTTTCCAAAAAGCATCTGGACGGATATAGAAACCAGATTTCCCTTTGTAGCCAGATTCTGTAGACTCCCCTTTTTCAGCAGTGGGGTCTAGATATTATAGGTCCAATCAACACGCCATCCTCGCAACAACATAAATATATCATAAAAGCCATAGATTACTTCACCAGGTGGTCTGAGGTTGCCCCATTAAAAGATGTAAATACCATCCAAGTAATATCCTTCTTGAATTCAAATATTATTACTCGTTTCGGTATCCCTGAATGCCTGGTATTTGATAATGCCTCTTATTTTTCGTCTCTTGAAATGAGTGATTTCTCTCTAGAAAAAGGAATTAAATTAAAGTATTCTGCTAGCTATTACCCCCAAGGCAATGGTTTGGCAAAATCGACTAATAAAAATCTGAACAAAATTATCAAGAGAACGGTCTCCAAAAACCATAAAAATTGGCATAATGCACTGTTAAACACAATCTATGCTAATAGAGTAACTCCTAAAACTATTGTGGGTGACTGAAATTTCTTTCTCGTTTATGGCAAAGAAGCGATCCTTCCACCACATGTCCTTCTTCCATCTCTGAAGTTAGCACAGAAAGTACAGGAAGAGGATTTTCCCCCTTTAGAGAGTCGAATTAACGCTTTGTTAAAATTAGAAGAAGTGAGGACTCAAGCAAAATGGAAATTGGATCAACATCAACTCATTGTTAAAAAATGGTTTGATTCCAATTCTACCTCTGATAGAAATTGTCAGGTAGGTGACCTTGTCCTACAATGGGACAAACCTCATGAGGGAAAAGGAGAGCATACAAAGTTTCAAAACTTGTGGTTGGGACCATTCTTAATTGCTGAGAAATTGGGTCCCAGTTCCTTCCGATTACAGAATTTAGAGGGACAACCAGACACCTTTCTGGTGAATGGCCAAGCCCTAAAAAAGTACTTCGCCTGATGACACTCCCATGTACACTGTGTAAATATTTTCTGTTTTGTTTGCTGTTGGTTTTTCTTTGCTGGTTTGTTTTGATTTTCCCTTTTATGCTTATCAGTCTTTCTTTGTGAAACACACATGCCTACATCATAGGCTATCTCAGATAAAGAGAACATACAATTTCCCCTCTAAAATGATTGCTGAAAGTTGTTTAAACATCAATTGTGATTTTTTTTTCTAAGTTTGAAGCCATGTTAAAGATAACTTGTTGTTTGAAAAGTGTTTCTTGATTTCAATCTGCAACTGAAGGTATTCACGATCATCCATAAAAATTATTTTTACGTTGTCTCTGTTCCTTAAGAGAACAACTCAGAGATGTCTCCCTGCTCTTGAAAGTCAGTTTATTAACAAACTATTTCTAGATCTTAATGAAGGACAACTAAGAAGTTTCTTCAAGGCCCATAATTTACAAAGATATGTTCAAAAAATAGGATATTCAGCGTCACCCCACTCTATAAAAAATCTTTAAAAAACTAAATAAATTTTCAAGAGAGCTATGGGAGGTGCTTGTAAACCCGCCGGGATACTGAACAGGTCTGATGGCAGTGGGTAAATTCATGCATGACACCAATATAGCTTCGTTGGGGTAATGAACAGGCCCACTGCCAGTGAAGCAATGTCAGGTATATGAAAATTCTCAGATATGGATTCTTTTTGACCTCAAATGCCCTTCGTTCTGGTCTGGAACATCTTGGTAGGATATAGATATTGGAGTGGGTTAATTGACATACCTGTCGAGGCTATGGATGCTATGTGGCAGCAGTGGCCCTATCAACAATATTGAAGATTTTTACTTTAATATCGTGACTCTCTTCTGTTAAGATTGTTGTCAATTTTTGTCTCTTTAAAATAACAGTAATCTGAAACTGGAATGCATTATAATTGATAATGATGTTCAAACAACTTTTTGGTTTTTTTTGATTTAAAGTTTTTCTGATTATCCTAATATGAACTCGTTCATTTGGCAGAGATAACTGCTCCTCCCAGCATGTCTCCATTGTTGGCAACAATAATATAATTTCTATTGTTTATAAGCTGTCTACATAGGGTATCTAAATTTTCATTACTCGTCATGAGCAATGACACTTATCACTTGTCACTTTTTACATACCTTCCTTTTGATTTTTGTTTTCATGACTGTAAGCATGAAAAATTGCAGCTGGAATTCACACTTTATTTCGATTTTTGATCAAAGGATAACTGTTCATGTGGTCTATTGTCGAATTGTCATATTTTGTTATGAACATGATTGTTTTCCTTGTTTATAATCCCTTGGTCTTAAACATGCCTTGGTTACATAAGTAAAAAACCTCCATTCATCAATATTCGATTAATATTAATGGGGTATGATTCATAAAATTGTTTATTCAATGTTTATTTGATACTTTTACCTTGTAATCAAGTCATGAATGTGCATTCTATGGTTTTCAAGTGCTTACATCCTTATACATACTCGTATGCCAAGCTGTCATGTGAAGTACAGTGTGATATTACTACTTTGTATGGCCTTGGGCTTCATAATCTCATTCCCAGGCATGGTGATTAACGCCTCTACCTACCATTTTGAATTGTCATTGCATTGTTTTATGGAAACTCGGGGCTATGACTCTGTGTTTTCTTATCAAACCCTACCTCCGATTTTGGTGTTGATTCCCTTCTGGTTGCCATGGCTCTAGTGGTAAGGATTGATCCCAATGGCATCCAAACCTTGTTATATTATGACAACACCAAAGACGACTTAGAAAGGAAGGGCTTGCATTTTTTTATTGAAAAGTTTAAGGGTTTCAATCTGAGAGTTGCTCAAGAGTTCGCATTGACCTTCGACAGTTGTAGATAAAAGATAGGTGACATCCAGCTTGAGGTAAATTAAGATTTTTTAAGCCAAGCTATGGGTTTACCAGCTGTCGGCCAAAAGTGGTTCAAGAACAAAAAATTTGAAGAGGTCCCCTGGGCATTGTTGTTCATCCCAGAGAAAATTACCAGTTGTGACCGAGGTATGCTTGTCTCGTATTTAAAACCTAGATGGCATGATCTGTTAGCTATTGTGAAATAGTTTATTACGTGTGAAGGAAGATTTGGGTTGGTTTTCCTGTATCACTTGTGATTGCTTATGAGTTTCATTGACATCCCGTTGAACATGCCCTACTTCCTCCTTAGAAGTTTGTACAAGATGGGAAAGAGGTTTAGGAGGAGGAAGTTTGATTCTAGTTTATTCCATCATGGTTTAATCAAAATTATCATTGTGCATCAGTTGCAATTATACAACGATTGTTGGGATGCTTTTGTGTTACAAAATGGTTTTGGTAATAGTGTGTTGGTACAAAAACCCTTGTGAAACCTACCACCTCTCCTCCACCGCTCCTGCCCTATGATCCTGTCTCTAATTTGGAACCCTCGACCTACCCTGATGCTACTCAACCGGACACTCAGCTGGATTCACACCCTCAGAGTTTCACTAAGGTTGTTAAAATACCCACAGGGAAGAAACTAAAGGGCAACATCGATGTTAATTACAAGAATAAAAGGCCTGGCCGTTTGATTTCACGATGTACTCGAAACAAACCCAAACCCTGTGCAGACACAAACAATATGATTGAGGTAAGTGAAGACTCGGATTTCGAAATTGAAAGGTTCTTGGCCGAAGAGTATCCATATTCATATGGACTTTACCTTGACAGACCCTACGATTATATTAGCAACCTGCCTCCATGTCTAAAGGATAATCCTAATTTTCCTAGCATCCAATTCCGTGACAAACCTACCTTTCGTGTGGACGATTCTCCAATGATTAATGATATCAGTGCCAATGCACATTCTCTACAACCACAGTGTAATGAATGTCGATCATGGATCGATAGGTATTATAAGGATGTGCCTTTATTACATTCCCAGCTTAAATATTTGAAAGACCAGGTGGATTCATTGACAAACGAGAACAGTAGGCTCCAATCTATAGCTCAATCAAAGGAAAAACGCCTAAAAACTACAGGGTCTGTCATTTTTAAGAATGTAGAGGCAGCGACAACAATAGTAAATTTCAAGATTTCTTGATATGTTTTAATCCCTTGATTTGAGGTATGATCTTTTTCAAGTTTAGCATTATTTTGTCTTTCTCAATTTAGGATACACAATTTGTTTACATAGATTACTTTTTAGTTTGTTTTGTTTGATTGAATAATATATGATTGTAGTTATAATTATAACTAGCTATAGAATCGTAAGATTCTGTAGCCAGTTAGAAAAAAATCAAATTGCTTGTTTTGATAATTGAAAATACATCTAAAATCTCCTTATTTTTATTTGTTAATAGGAACTCATGATTCTCAAAGAGATATGAAGCATTGTTGGGTTCTCCCAGCCATACCATCTTTATGGTTTCAGTAAATAGATTAGGTTGTTAGTTTTTTGATATCAAGTAAAATCAGGGAGGTTGCATCCCCCACATTTTTGGAATAGATTTGATGTTATCAACAGGAAACATTTCTTTCTTGGAACCTATATAAGCATGTTATGTTGTAAACATGAGATCATCTCTGCTTGGGGCAAGACTATGGGTTTTTCTTTTACAGACTTGAATGAAATGTAATACTGGTTACAGCTTTAGCTTTTCCATATTATGGTTTTATTCAAGTTATGATTGCTTCAATTTGTAGTTAGGTTATGATTGCTTTCGCTGTCGTGATTTACTACAGATTGGTATGATAAAAATTTATATGTTATCCATGTCTTATGTTCCAGATTTAACATACAGTAATCATTCTGTTCAAATTTGAGATTAAGAGATTTATCTTTATCATTTGTTGAACATTTATACACAAGTTCTCATAGCAGGATTTATCTTAATGTGGTTGCTTGTGAAATCATGAGATTGTTGTAATCGTATCTCTTATATGTTCCATCATTCAAATTCCATTATTGTTGTTTCACATTTATGAGAAGCAATTGTAGGTTATGTTATAGGTTTACCTCATCAGAGAGGGAGATTGGATGTTGCACATTGAATGAATATTGGATGTGATAACATGTCAGTTTGCTAGTTTAATTTCATTAGTTTAACGAATACAGAAACTTTCTGTAGCTAGAACATGTTCTATTATCTGTGATCTATGTTTTCAATTAGACAGTTTGATATTCCATTTCTTGGTTATAAACATTATAAATCAAAAAGATTGAAAAATAGCTTTGCTGCTGTTTAAAAAATCAATTTATATTCGATTTTCGCGGATTTAGATTAAAATTCAAATTTTGTAAATGTTATATATACATTAGAAATAGAATCATTTGTATATATTATACATATAATAAGTAGACTTATGTTATAAATATTAGTTAGTAAACTGTAAATATATATTAGATCTATATATAGTTTTCAGTGATTACTATTCGTCAAAGTTATTACATTTATTTAGTTTTGTTTTTTGGTTTTCTTTAGGACTTAGATCGGCTAATGGAGCCGCTAAACTCGTCAGAGTGGATTAATCTAAACAGCTTGGGTTAAGTAGACAACCCCGAACCATATTCACTCCTCCAGTTGACGAGCGGTCAATTTCACCCGTCAACAAATGGCGCTAGAAGGAGGGACTGAAAACTATTAATTGCACGAGGAGGTCATAAGACTCCTCCACCAACTACCCACTCACCTATAGTGACTAAGAGTCATTCAGACAACAACATTGGCCCTCAAACAACAACCAAATCAAACAACGATCTATGGATCACAGTTGCACCAGTAACTCCAAATCCTATGGGTGGTGACATAAAAGAGATTGTTCAACAATCTCTCATAAGAACGCATAGTGCCTTAGCCTGCATAAGACAACCAAACCAACCTTTGAATCAACCATTAGACTTATCTGATATCAAAGAAAAACTTTGAGGTACCGACCTTACCTTAAACCCTATAGATCCAATCCTCACTACTGCGGCAGGAGGATCTGGTATACCACCATCACCACCTCCTTCATCTCCTTCTTCTTCCGGAGAGGAATCCTCTGACGAAGGCAGTTCCTCATCCCAGCCTTCGACACCACGCACACCTATGGACAACTCGAACAATCCTACCAGACCCTGGCTTGACCAAGATGCAGTGACCATACCTAGGCCTTAACATCCTCTACCCAAACACCCAGAGAAATGGCTCCCTAAATTTGACCTAGAATCCAAATAGTTAGTTGAAGATCACATCAAAAAGTTTATGTTAGCCATTAGACTCCGTAGTGTTGAGAATGAAGACGTAGTCTATAGATTGTTTCCCTACACCTTTGAACACAATGCCTCTACCTGGTACTCTGCCCAACAACCCCACACTATCGTGTCATGGGATAAATTTGAATCCTGCTTCCTTGAGAAGTTCGGAGATGACAAGTCTCCCAAACTTCTAGTCATGGAGATTTCTAGTTTAAGAATGAACCCCAAAGAAAAGATTAAAGACATTAATTAAAGGTTCTTGACACTAAATGACCGGATCCCTACGGATTCGATTCCTATCGAGAATCTTATTACCGCATATTATACGAAAGCCTTACATCAAAACATAGCCATTTGGGTAAACAGATCCAAGAAAGCCACATTGTTAGAAGCCTTCGAGGAAGGAAGTCAGATCGAGAAAGACATTCTCAGTTTAAAAGAAACTACTAGCAACGAGACAAAGACTAGTTCATCTTCCAAAAAGAAAATCGAAATCCTCCCTAGACCTTCCCAAAACAAAGCTCAACCTGAGAGTTCATATTTAGAAAACTTACAGAAAGTTGTTCAAAAATTGTCCAACCGAGTTATAGATTTGAAAAGGTCGGCTGAAGAAGCCTCTTCGAGAAAAGGGCCTTACAAACCCCCTTTTAGGAAAACTTTCCCCACCAACCGACCTAATTCAAATACTGAAGGCCTAAATCTAGAAACCCTGCAATTTGCTATTCAGATGATCCCCGAAGCACATGATAATTTGATTTCTCTCGAGATTCCTGAAGAAGTAGAAAAACAAGAGATAGTAGAAGAACATGAATCTTCTCCAAACATTTTTGGACATTTTTCGGATAGCATTTTTCAAACTAATTTTGAAACAGTGCATCCTTACAATACTAGGAGCAAGACAACAAATAAGCCTTCTTCTAAAATCACCATGACTTTGCCTCCAAAACAGTCTAAATTGATTGAGACTAAACAGAATTCAGTAAACCCAAGTTTAGATTATGATTTTCTTGAAGATCTAAAGAAGCTTAGGGCTAACATTTCTATTTATGAATTATTAAAATTCCCTTTTCTTCTGCAAAAAATGCTACAAAATATTGCAAAGACCAAAAAAAATAGCAATTCGAACAGTAGCAAAGGTGTCCAAAACAACCCCAAAACTCCTCAGAAGGCCTCTGCCAAAACTACATCTGAGCCTCACGATAAAAAAGACCTTCCTGTAAATAATGTAATAAATGTAGATAAACCAGTTTCAGAGGCTGCGAGTAAAAAGAAAAAAACTTCCATTGTTAGCACTCGCAGAAATGTCCCTCCATTTTTGTTAACCTTTGAAATTTTCAATGGGAGTGTACATAACTGTATGGTAGATTCAAGTGCGTCATCTCACGTAATGCCTTGGTCTGTTTGTCAAAAGATTAATGCCGAAGTTCAACCATCCATATTGAAAATTATCCAGCTTGATCGAACTATTGTTAAAGTAATAGGTGAATTAAGAAATGTTCTTATAAGACTGTAGTTTAATCCTAAAGTTCATCAAGTGATTGATATTATTGTTGTAGATATCCCAAAAGTTTATGGTCTATTTTTAAGTAGAGACTGGTCAGAACAACTGCATGACTATTTTGCGATGGATTGGTCTCACCTTTGGCTGCCCGAGAATGGAAAGCCCAACAGAATCAAGGTAAATCATGAACGTTATTTGAAGTTCATGGTTACTAATTTAAATGATCCCAATGAACCATTCACTCCTTCTGTCAATTCTCCTGAAATATAGGGGATGGATACTTTTTTTGGTAATTTCATGGCCGAAAATTCCACTATCACTAACCCGGAATAACAGTCTGAAATTTTGACATATACACATCCAACAACTTCTTCTCAGTGGACACATGCAACAGAAAAAAATCAAATATGGTCTCTTTACTTTGATGGGTCAAAATCAAAGGAAGGAGCTGGAGCAGGCTACATGATCATCGATCCAGTAGGTAACAAGACTCTGATTGCTTACAGGTTAGAATTTGAATGCACAAACAACATGGCCGAATATGAGGCACTCCTGCATGGCCTTAGAAAAGCATTAGATTAGAACATTCAAAGTTTGACTATCTTTGGTGATTTAGAAATCGTGGTTAGACAGGTAAAAAATTCTATCCACTGTTTATCTCCGCGCCTTAAAAGCTACTAAACTGAGGTATGGAATTTGATGAATAAGTTTGCCACATTTAACATAAATTCTATTCCTAGATTGAATAATTTGGAAGTTGATTTGTTAGCTAACGTAGCTTAAAAAAAAATTCCTGCGAAAGGATTATCTCCGAATGCATTCTCCATTGAAATATTGTTCAGACCATCCATCCTAGACAACATCACAAATTGGAGAGTCTTCGATGACGATCAACAGATTATAAGTTTTCTTCATATGGAAGAAACTTTCCAGGGTGCGGTGATCGATGAAGGTACCCATGACGAAAATCTTCGTGAATTTACGGTAATACCAGATCCAAGATCACCAAAATCTTCATCGGACATGGTAAACTCTATCCCAAAATATGTAGTTAGATTAGAAAAAATTTATGATCTTCATGACAAGTTCAGAAAATCAGTGAAATGTAAAATGAATAGCTCCTCTTTGACGCATGAAAAAGTAAATTTGGGAACTAAAGACAACCCATAGTGCATTAATTTAGGGGTGGGGTGTTCTGAGCAAGAAAAAGTAGCGTTTATTAAGTTGTTTAAGGAATTCAAAGATGTTTTTTCCTGGATGTATGACAACCTGAAAACCTTTGATGCTAACATCATACAACACGTTATCCCTATGAAACCCCAAACCCAACCTTTTCAACAAAAGTTAAGGAAAATGCACCCAAAACTGGAACCAACAGTCAAGAAGGAATTAAATAAACTCCTGAAAACTAAGATTATCTTTGTTGGATGGTTTTTCAGGGTATAACCAAGTCCTGATGTCCCCTTCAGACCAACTCAAAACCACCTTCCGCACTCCATGGGGCACCTACGCTTATAGAAAGATGCCCTTCGGACTCATAAACATTGGTGCCACTTTCCAAAGAGAGATGGACATCACTTTCCGAGGCTTAATCAATCAATCTTTCGTAGTTTACCTGGATGATGTCATTGTCTTCTCGAAAAATAAAGGAGATCATCTAGCTCATTTAAGATCTGTTCTATAGTGATGTCGTAAGTACGACATTTCTTTGAATCCTAAAAAATCTATCTTCGCAGTAGAACAAGGTAAACTCCTCGGATTCATTGTATCGAGTGAAGCGATGATTATTGACCCTGAAAGAACTCAAGTCATTTTGAAACTACCCCCTCCCTCGTCAAAAAAGTCCATGCAATATTTCTTAGGTCAGATAAACTTTGTCTGGAGATTCATCCCCAGCTTTTCATAAATGGTGAGATCATAACAAAACCTGATAAAAAAGGATGTACAGTACCATTGGGGACCTTTAGAAAGCCGGGCTTTTGATTCAATAAAACAGGCCATAATAGATGCTCCTTCTCTAATGAGCCCCAACTTTTCCCGAGACTTCACCCTCTACATGTTTGGCTCTGACCGTTCATACGCTGTCGTTCTAAGTCAAAAGAACGCTGAAAACAATGAAGTCCCAATCACCTTTATGAGCTCAGCCTTCAAGGGGGCAGAAATTAATTACCCAGTAGTAGATAAGCATGCCTATGTTGTTTTCAAATAAGTAAAACACTTCCGATCTTATCTATTGAAATCTAGGACAAAAATCATTGTCCCTTACCCGCGAGTCACAAATCTGTTAGAACAGAAAGAACTAGGCGAAAAAAGTGCAAACTGGGTCACATCCTTGCAAGTGTATGACATATAAATCACCCCAGCACAAATAGTAAGAGGCCAAGGTTTATGCAAGTTGGTCGTTGATTCAGCTACAGAACAACAAGAGGAAAATAATATGTTAAACCCAGGACAACACTAACAAAATCAAATCTGTTGTGCACAAAACCCTGTTAGTCCCTGGTACGAAGACATAAAATTTTGTCTTATGTATGGATCAGATCCCCATCACCTTGATCCCACAAAAATAAGAGCACTAAGATTAAAATCTTCTTCTTTTCAGCTGATTAATGGTATTTTGTTTCGTCAAAATTTTGATGGAGTACTAATGCGTTGTCTTGAGAAAGATGAAGCAGAAAAAGTCTTATTGGAATTGCATGCAGGAGAAGCTGGTGGGCATTTTGGTGGAGACACCACTACCCATAAAGTATTAAGAGAAGGTTATTACTAGCCTACCCTTTTTAAAGATGCTCATGCTTTATGTCGCAAGTGTGTGATTTTCCAAAAAGCATCCGAACGGATACAGAAACCAACTTTCCATTTACAACCAGTTTCGGTAGACGCCCCTTTTAAGCAGTGGGGTCTAGATATTATAGTCCCAATCAACCCACCATCCTCGCGACAACATAAATATATCATAACAAACACATATTACTTCACCAAGTGGTCTGAGGCTGCCCCATTAAAAGCTGTAAATACCAGCCAGGTAATATCCTTCTTGAATTCAAATATTATTACTCATTTTGGTATCCCTGAATGCCTGGTATTTGATAATGCCTCTTATTTTTTGTCTCTTGAAATGAGTGATGTCGCTCTAGAAAAAGGAATTAAATTAAAGTATTTTTCCAGCTATTACCCCCAAGGAAATGGTTTGCAGAATCGACTAATAAAAATATGATCAAAATTATCAAGAGAACAGTCTCTGAAAACCATAAAAATTAGCATAACGCACTGTTAAATGCAATCTGGGCTAATAGAGTAACTCCTAAAACTGTTGTGGGTAACTCACCTTTCTTTCTCGTTTACGACAGAGAGGTGATCCTTCCACCACATGTCCTTCTTCCATCTCTGCAGTTAGCATAGACCGTACAAGAAGAGGATTGTCCCCCTTTGGAGAGTCGAATTAACGCTTTGTTAAAATTAGAAGAAGTGAGGACTCAAGCAAAACGGAAATTGGATCAACATCAAATCATTGTTAAAAACTGGTTTGATTCCAATTCTTCCTCTGATAGAAATTTTGAGGTAGGTGACCTTGTGCTAAAATGGGACAAACCTCATGAGGGAAAAGGAGAGCATACAAAGTTTCAGAACTTATGGTTGGGACCATTCTTAATTGCTGAGAAATTGGGTCCCAGTTCCTTCCGATTACAGAATTTAGAGGGACAGCCAGACACCTTTCCAGTGAATGGACAAGCCCTAAAAAAATACTTTTCCTGATGACACTCCCATGTACACTGTGTAAATATTTTCTTTTTTGTTTGTTGTTGGTTTTTCTTTGCTGGTTTGCTTTGATTTTCCCTTTTATGCTTATCAGTCTTTCTTTGTGAAACACACATGCCTGCATCATGGGCTAGCTCAGACAAAGAGAACATAAAATTTCCCCTCTAAAATGACTGATGAAAGTTGTTTAAATATCTTTTGTGATTTTTTTTTCCTGATTTTGCAGCCATGTTAAAGATAACTTGTTGTTTGAAAAGCATTTCTTGATTTCAATCTGCAACTGAAGGTACTCACGATCATCCATAAAAAATATTTTTATGTTGTCCCTGTTCCTTAAGAGAACAACTCAGAGATGTTTCCCTGCTCTTGAAAGTTGGTTTATTAACAAAATATTTCTAGATCTTAAGGAAGGACAGCTAAGAAGTTTCTTCAAGGCCCGTAATTTACTAAGATATGTTCAAAAACCAATATTTTCAGCGTCACCCCGCTCTATCAAAAATCTTTAAAAAACTAAATAAATTTTCAAGAGAGCTGTGGGAAGTTCTTGTAAACCTATCAGGATACTAAAAAGGTCTTCTGGAAGTGGGTAAATGCATGCATGATACCAAGATAACTTCATCGGGGTATTGAACAAGCCCGCTGGTAGCGAAGCAATGTCAGGTATATGAAAATTCTCAGATATGGATTCTTTTTTACCTCAAATTTCCTTCATTCTGGTCTGGAACTTCTTGGTAGGATACAGATATCAGAGTGGGTTAATTGACATCCCTGTTGAGGCTATGAATGCCTATTGGCAGGATCGGCCCTGTCAACAGTATTGAAGATTTTAACTTTAATATCGTGACTCTCTTCTGTTAATATTGTTGTCAGTTTTTGTCTCTTTAAAATAACAATAATCTGAAACTGGAATGCATTATAATTGATAATGATGTTCATATAGCTTTTTGGTTGTTTTCTATTTGAATTTTTTCTGATTATCCTAATCTGAAATCGTTCATTTGGCAGAGATAACTGCTTCTCCCAACGTGTCTCCATTGTTGGCAGCAATAATATAATTTCTATTGTTTATAATATGCCTACATAGGGTCTCTAAATTTTCATTATTTGTCATGAGCAACGACACTTATCACTTGTCATGTTCTACATTTTTCCTTTCGATTTTCATTTTCATGACTGTAAGCATGAAAACTCGCAGCTGGAATTCAAACTTTGTTTCGATTTTTTACCAAAGGATAATTGTTCATGTAGTCTATTGTCGAATTGTCAAATTTTGTTATGAACATGATTTTTTTCCTTGTTTATAATCCCTTGGTATTAAACATGCCTTGGTTACATAAGTAAAAAACCTCCACTCATCAATATTCGATTAATATTAATGGGGTCTGATTCATAAAAATATTATTCAATGTTTATTTGATACATTTACGTTGTAATCAAGTCATGAATGTGCGTTCTATGGTTTTCAAGTGCTTACATCCTTATACATACTCATATGCCAAGGTGTAATGTGAAGTACAGTGTGATATTACTACTCTGTATGGCCTTAGGCTTCACGATCTCATTCCCACCCATGGTGATTAACGCCTCTGCCTACCATTTTGAATTGTCATTGCATTGTTGTGTGGAAACTCGGGGCTATGACTTTGTGTTCTCTTATCAAACCCTACCTTCGATTTCAGTGTTGATTCCATTCTATTTTCCATGGCTCCAGTGGTAAGGATTGATCCCAATGGCATCCAAACCTTGTTATCTTATGAAAATGCTAGAGATGACTTAGAAAGGAACGACTTGCGTTTGTTTATTGAAAAATTTAAGGGTTTCAATCTGAGAGTTTCTCAAGAGTTCGCATTGACCTTTGACGGTTGCAGAGCAAAGATACGTGACATGCAACTTGAGGTAAATGAAGATTTTTTAAGCCAAGCTATGGGTTTACCAGTTGTCGGCCAAAAGTGGTTCAAGAACAGAAAAGTTGAAGAGGTCCACTATTCATTGTTGTTCATCTCAAGGAAAATTACCAGTTGCGACCGAGGTATTCCTATCTCATCTCTAAAACCTATATGGCATGATCTGTTAGCTATTGTGAAATAGTTCATTATGTGTGAAGGAAGATTTGGGTTGGTTTTCATGTATCACCTGCAATTGCTTATGAGTTTCATTGACTTCCCATTGAACATGCCCTACTTCCTCCTTAGAGGTCTGTACAAGATGGGAAAGCAGTCTAGGAGGCTTATGAGTTTCAATTAAACAACGATTGCTGGGATGCTTTTGTGTTACCAAATGGTTTTGGTAATCGCGAGTTGGGACAGGTTGATAAGCATGTTATCACAGAAAACCTTGTGAAACCTACCACCTCTCCTCCACCACTCTTGCCCTATGATCCCGTCTCTAATTTGGAACCCTCGACCTACCCTGATGCTACTCAACTAGACACTCAACTAGATTCGCACCCTCAGAGTTGCACTAAGGTTGTTAAAATACCCACAGGGAAGAAAATAAAGGGCAACGTCAATGTTAATTACAAGAATAAAGGCATGGTCATTTGATTTCACGATGTACTCGAAACAAACCCAAACCATGTGCAGACACAAACAATACGATTGAGGTAAGTGAAGACTCGGATTTCGAAATTGAAAGGTTCTTGGCTGAAGAGTATCCATATTCATATGGACTTTTCTCTGACAGACCCTACGATTATGTTAGCAACCTACCTCCATGTCTAAAGGATAATCCTGATTTTCCTAGCATCCAACTCCGTGACAAACCTACCTTTCACGTGGACGATTCTCCAATCATTAATGATATCAGTGCCAATGCACAGTCTCTATAGCCACAGTGTAATGAATGTCGATCATGGATCGACAGGTATTATAAGGATGTGCCTTTATTACAGTCCCAACTTAAATCTTTGAAAGACCAGGTGGATTCGTTGACAAACAAGAACAGTAGGCTCTAATCTATAGCTCAAGCAAAGGACAAATGCCTAAAAACTACAGGGTCTGTCATTTTTAAGAATGTAGAGGTAGCGACAACAATAGTAAATTCCAAGATTGCTTGATATGTTTTAATCCCTTGATTTGAGGTATGATCTTTTTCAAGTTTAGCATGATTTTGTCTTTCTCAATTTAGGATACACGATTTGTTTGCATAGATTAATTTTTAGTTTGTTTTGTTTGATTGAATAAAATATGATTGTAGTTATAATTATAACTAGCTACAGAATCGTAAGATTTTGTAGCCAGTTAGAAAAAAATTGAATTGCTTGTTTTGATAATTGAAAATACATCTAAAATCTCCTTATTTTTATTTGTTAATAGGAACTCATGATTCTCAAAGAGATATGAAGCACTGTTGGGATTTTCCAGCCATACCATCTTTATGTTTTTAGTAAATAGATTAGGCTGTTAGTTTTTTGATATCAAGTAAAATCTGGGAGGTTGCATCCCCAACATTTTTGGAACAGATTTGATGTTATCAACATGAAACATTTTGTTCTTGGAACATATATAAGCATGTTATGTTGTAAACATGAGATCATCTCTACCTAGGGCAAGACTATGGGTTTTTATTTTACAGACTTGAATGAAATATAATACTGGTTACAGCTTTAGCTTTTCCATATTGTGGTTTTATTCAAGTTATGGTTGCTTCAATTTGTAATTAGGTTATGATTGCTTTCGCTGTCATGCTTTACTACAGATTGGTATGATAAAAATTTATATGTTATCCATGTCTTATGTTCCAAATTTAACATACAGTAATCATTATGTTCAAATTTGATATTAAGAGATTTATCTTTATCATTTGTTGAACATTTATACACAAGTTCTCATAGCAAAATTTATCTTAATGTGGCTGCTTGTGAAATCATGAGATTGTTGTAATCGTATCTCTTATATGTTCCATCATTCGAATTCCATTATTGTTGCTTCACATTTATGAGAAGCAATTGTAGGTTCTATTACAGTTTTACTTCATCAAACAGTGAGATTGGATACTACACATTGAACGAATATTGGATGCGATAACATGTCAATTTGCTAGTTTAATTTCATTAGTTTAAGGAATACAAAATCTTCCTGTAGCTAGAACATGTTCTATTATATGTGATCTCTGTTTTCAATTAGACAGTTTGATATTCCATTTCTTGGTTATAAACATTATAAATCAAAAATATTGAAAAATAGCTTTGTTGTTGTTTAAAGAATCAATTTATATTCGATTTTTGCGGATTTAGATTAAAAATCAAATTTTGTAAATGTTATATATACATTAGAAATAGAATCATTTGTATATATTCGATATATAATAAGTAGACTTATGTTATAAAGATTAGTTAGTAAACTATAAATATATATTAGATCTATATATAGTTTTCAGTGATTACTATTCGTCAAAGTTATTACATTTCTTTAGTTTTGTTTTTTTGTTTTCTTTAGGACTTTGATCGGTTAGTGGAGCCACTAAACCCATCGGAGTGGATTAATCCAAACGTATTGGGTTAAGTAGACAACCCCAGACCAGATTCACTCCTCTAGTTGATGAGCGGTCAATTTCGCCCATCAACAAATGGCGCTAGAAGGAGGGCCTGAAAAATATTAATGGCACGAGGAGGTCATAAGACTCCTCCACCACCTACCCGCTCACCTATAGTGACTAAAAGTCATTCAAATGACAACATTGTCCCTCAAACAACAACCACATCAAACGACGATCTACATATCACAGTCGAACCAACAACTCCAAATCCTACGGGTGGTGACATACAAGAGATTGTTCGACAATCTCTCATAAGAACACATAGTGCCTTAGCCTGTATAAGGAAACCAAACCGACCTTTGAATCAACCATTATACTTCTTTGATATCATAGAACAACTTGGAGGTACTGACCTTACCTTAAACCCTACAGATCCAATCCTCACTCCTGCAACAGGAGGATCTGGTATACCACCATCACCACCTCCTTCATCTCCTTCTTCTTCTGAAGAGGAATCCTCTGATGAAGGCAGTTCCTCATCCCAGCCTTCGACACCACCCACACCTATCACCAACCCAAACAATCCCGCCATACCCTAGCTCAACCAAGATGCAGTGGCCATACCTAAGCCTCAACATCCTCTACCCAAACACCTGGAGAAATGGCTCCCTAAATTTGACCCCGAATCCAAACAGTTAGTTGAAGATCAGATCAAAAATTTTATGTTAGCCATGAGACTTCGTAGTGTTGAGCATGAAGACGTAGTCTGTAGATTGTTTTCCTACACCTTTGAAGGCAAAGCCTCTACCTAGTACTTTTCCCAACAACCCCAGACCATCGTGTCATGGGAGAAATTTGAATCCTGCTTCCTTGAGAAGTTCAGAGACGACAAGTCTCCCAAATTTCTAGTCATGGAGCTTTCTAGTTTAAGAATGAACCCCAAAGAAAATATTAAAGACATTAATCAAAGGTTCTTAACACTAAAGAACCGGATCCCTACGGATTCAATGCCTGCTGAGAATCTTATTACCGCATATTATACAAAAGCCTTACATCAAAACATAGCCATTTGGGTAAAGAGATCCAAGAAATCCACGTTGTTAGAAGCCTTTGAAGAAGCCATTCAGATCGGAAAAGACATTCTCAGTTTAAAAGACACTACTAGAAACAAGACAGAGACTAGTTCATCTTCCAAAAAGAAAATTGAAATACTCCCTAGACCTTCCCAAAACAAAGCTCAACCTGACCTAATTCAAATACTGAAGGCCTAAACTTTCCCCACCAACCGACCTAATTCAAATATTGAAGGCCTAAATCTAGAAAGCCTGCAATTTGCTATTCAAATGATCCTCAAAGCACACGATAATTTGATTCCTCCTGAGATTCCTGAAGAAGTAGCAGAACAAGAGACAACAGAAGAAGATGAATCTTCTCCCAACATTTTTGGACATTTTTCGGATAGCATTTTTCAAGCTAATTTCGAAACAGTGCATCCTTACAATACTAGAGCAAGACAAAAAATAAGCCTTCTTCTGAAATCACTATGACTTTGCCTCCAAAACAGTCTAAATCGGTTGAGACTAAACATAATTCAGTAAACCCAAGTTTAGATTATGATTTGGTTGAAGATCTAAATAAGCTTAGGGCTAACATTTATGTTTATGAATTATTAAAATTCCCTTTTCTTCTGCAAAAAATGCTACAAAATATTGCGGAGAACAGCAAAAATAGCAATCCGAACAGCAGCAAAGGTGTTCAAAACAACCCCAAAACTCCTCAGAAGGCCTCCGCCAAAACTACATCAGATCCTCATGATAAAAGAGACTTTCCTGTAAATAATGTAACAAATGTAGATAAACCAGTTTCAGAGGTTGCGAGTAAAAAACAACAAACTTCCACTGTTAGTACTCGCAGAAATGTCCCTCCATTTTTGTTAACCTTTGAAATTTTCAATAGGAACGTACATAACTATATGGTAGATTCAAGTTCGTCATCTAACATAATGCCTTGGTTTGTTTGTCAAAATATTAATGCCAAAGTTCAACCATCTAGCTTAAAAATTATCCAGCTTGATCGAACTAGTGTTAAAGTAATAGGTGAATTAAGAAATGTGCTTATAAGATTGTCGTCTAATCCTAAATTTCATCAAGTGATTGATATTATTGTTGTAGATATCCCAAAATTTTATGGTCTATTTTTAAGCAGAGACTGATCAGAACAATTGCACGACTAATTTGCGACGGATTGGTCTCAGCTGTGGCTGCCCGAGAATGGAAAGGCCAACATAATCAAGATAAATTGTGAACGTTATTTGAAGTTCACGATTACTGATTTAAATGATCCCAATGAACCATTCACTCCTTCTACCAATTCACTCGAAATACAGGGGATGGATACCTTTTTCGGTAATTTCATGGCCAAAACTTCCACTATCACTAACCCAGAACAATATTCTGAAATTTTTACATATGCACAGCCAACAGCTTCTTCTCAGTGGACACATGCAATAGAAAAAAATCAAATATGGTCTCTTTACTTTGATGGGTCAAAATCCAAGGAAGGAGCTGGAGCAGGCTGCATGATCATCGATCCAGCAGGTAACAAGACTTTGATTGCTTGCAGGTTAGAATTCGAATGCACAAACAATACGACCGAATATGAGGCATTCCTGCAAGGCCTTAGAAAAGCATTTGATCTAAACATTCAAAATTTGACTGTCATTGGTGATTCAGAAATCGTGGTTAGATAGGTAAAAAATTCTATCCACTATTTATCTCCGCACCTTAAAAGCTACCAAACTAAGGTATGGAATTTGATGAATAAGTTTTCCACATTTAACATAAATTCTATTCCTAGATTGAATAATTTAGAAGTTGATTTGTTAGCTAACGTAGTTTCAAAACATTTTACTACAGAAGGCTTAGCTTCGAATGCATTCTCTATTGAACTTTTGTTCAAACCGTCCATCCCAGACAACATCATTAATTGGAGAGTCTTCGATGATGATCAACAGACTATAAATTTTCTGCATATGGAAGAAACTTTCTAGGGCGCGGTGATCGAAGAAGGTATCCATAATGAAAATCTTCGTGACTTTACAGTAATACCAGATCCACGATCACCAAAATATTCACCAGACATGGTAAACTCTATCCCAAAATCTGTAGTTAGATTAGAAAAATTTTATGATCTTCACGACAAGTTCAGAAAATTAGTGAACTGTAAAATGAATAGTTCCTCTTTGACGCATGAAAAAGTAAATTTGGGAACTAAAGAAAACCCACAGTGCATTAATTTAGGGGTGGGGTGTTCTGAGCAAGAAAAAGTAGTTTTTATTAAGTTGTTTAAGGAATTCAAATATTTGTTTCCCTGTACGTATGATGACCTGAAAACCTTTGATCCTAAAATCATACAACACGTTATCCCTATGAAACCCCAAACCCAACCTTTTCAACAAAAGTTAAGGAAAATGCACCCAAAACTCGAACCAACAGTCAAGAAGGAATTAAATAAACTCTTGAACGCTAAGATAATTTTCCCAGTTAGGCACAAACAATGGGTCTCTAATATTGTCCCTGTCAAAAAGAAGGGTGGTGAAATCTGACTATGTGTCAATTTCCAAAATCTTAACCGAGCGTCTGATAAAGAAAACTACCCTCTCCCTCCCATGGAACAGATCCTTCAACAGGTATCTAGTTCTGAAAGATTATCTTTGTTGGATGTTTTTTTAGGGTATAACCAAGTGATGATGTCCCCTTCAGACCAACTCAAAACCACCTTCTGCACTCCAAGGGGCACCTATGCTTATAGAAAGATGCCCTTCGGACTCATAAACGTCGGTGGCACTTTGCAAAGAGCGATGGACATTGCTTTCCGAGGCTTAATCAATCAATTTGTCGTAGTTTACCTGGATGATGTCACTGTCTTCTAAAAAAATAAAGGATATCATCTAGCTCATTTAAGATTCGTTCTATAGCAATGTCGTAAGTACGACATTTCTTTGAATCCTAAAAAATATATCTTCGCAGTAGAACAAGGTAAACTCCTCAGATTCATTGTATCGAGTGAAGCGATGATTATTGACCCTGAAAGAACTCAAGTCACTTCGAAACTGCCCCCTCCCTCATTAAAAAAGTCCATGCAATCTTTCTTAGGTCAGATAAACTTTGTTAGGATATTCGTCCCCAACTTTTCAGAAATGGTGAGACCATTACAAAACCTGATAGAAAAGGATGTACAGTACCATTGGGGACCTTTAGAAATCCAGGCTTTTGATTAAATAAAACATGCCATAATAGATGCTCCTTCTCTAATGAGCCCCAAATTTTCATAAGACTTCACCCTCTACACGTTTGCCTCTGACCGTTCATACGCTTCCGTCCTAACTCAAAAGAATGTTGAAAACAACGAAGTCCCAATCGCCTTTATGAGCTCAGCCTTCAAGGGGGAGAAACTTAATTACCCAGTAGTAGATAAGAAAGCCTATGTTTCTTTCAAAGAAGTAAAACACTTCCAATCTTATCTGTTGAAATATAGGACGAAAATCATTGTCCCTTACCCGACGGTTAGAAATCTGTTAGCATAGAAAGAACTAGGTGAAAAAAGGGCAAACTGGGTCACATCCTTGCAAGAGTATGACATAGAAATCACCCCAGCACAAATAGTAAGAGACCAAGGTTTATGCAAGTTGGTCTCTGATTCAGCTATAGGATAGCAAGAGAAAAATGATATGTTAAACCTAGGACAACACTATCAAAATCAAATCTGTTGTGCACAAAACCCTGTTAGTCCCTGGTACGAAGACATAAAATTCTGTCTTATGCACGGATCAGCTCCCTGTCACCTTGATCCCACAAAAAAAAGAGCACTAAGATTAAAATCTTTTTCTTTTCAGTTGATTAATGGTATTTTGTTTCATCAAAATTTTGATGGAGTACTAATGTGTTGTCTTGAGAAAGATTAAGCAGAAAAAGTCTTATTGGAATTGCATGCAGGAGAAGCTGGTGGGCATTTTGGTGGAGACACCACTGACCATAAAGTATTAAGAGTAGGTTATTACTGGCCTACCCTTTTTAAATACGCTCATGCTTTATGTCGCAAGTGTGTGATTTGCCAAAAATCATCTGGACGGATACAGAAACCAGCTTTCCCTTTGCAACCAATTTCGGTAGACTCCCCTTTTCAGCAGTGGGGTCTAGATATTATAGGCCCAATAAACCCACCATCCTCACAACAACATAAATATATCATAACAACCACAAATTACTTCAACAAGTGGTCCGAGGTTGCCCCATTAAAAGCTGTAAATACCAGCCAGGTAATATCCTTCTTGAATTCAAATATTATTACTCGTTTCGGTATCCCTGAATGCCTGGTATTTGATAATGCCTCTTATTTTTTGTCTCTTGAAATGAGTGATTTCGCTCTAGAAAAAGAAATTAAATTAAAGTGTTATGCCAACTATTACCCCCAAGGCAATGGTTTGGCAGAATTGACTAATAAAAATATGATCAAAATTATCAAGAGAATGGTCTCCGAAAACCATAAAAATTGGCATAACGCACTGTTAAACACAATCTGGGCTAATAGAGTAACTCCTAAAACTGTTGTGGGTAACTCACCTTTCTTTCTCATTTATGGTAGAGAGGCGATCCTTCCACCACATGTCCTTCTTCCATCTCTGTAGTTAGCACAGAAAGTACAGGAAGAGGACTGTCCCCCTTTGGAGAGTCGAATTAACGCTTTGTTAAAATTAGAAGAAGTGAGGACTCAAGCAAAATGGAAATTGGATCAACATCAACTCATTGTTAAAAACTAGTTTGATTCCAATTCTGCCTCTGACGGAAATTTTGAGGTAGGTGACCTTGTCCTAAAATGGGACAAACCTCATGAGGGAAAAGGAGAGCATACAAAGTTCAGAACTTGTGGTTGAGACCATTCTTAATTGCTGAGAAATTGGGTCCCAGTTCCTTCCAATTACAAAATTTAAAGGGACAGCCAGACACCTTTCTGTTGAATGGCCAAGCCCTAAAAAAGTACTTCTCCTGATGACACTCACATGTACGTTGTGTGTTAGCATCATAAGTCACTCATGGATTGCTTGCAGGAGTAGAGCCCAATGCCCATCAGTTTTTATGTCATGATTTAATAAATGGGGGTGGTTGAACGGAAAGAGACCCAGGAAAGAAGAATTGACATAGGAACCAGGGTCTGGTATGTAGAAAGCAAGGGAGGTCTTGATCCAACTTCCGTCAGTAAGTTGATTAAAGGATGGTAGATGGAAGACTTGTGAAAAGGGTGAGCAAGACTGCCTCGGGCAACAGGCCTTTGAAATCTTGAAGAAGAAAAACTTAGAAGCCAAGATCCTCTTGGTCTAGAGTTTCAAGGAGCTGAAGGGTGACTCGAATGGATCCTCCAATTTGAAGCCATTCCAGTTTTGAGAAAACACAAGAACTGATTAGAAACGCTATGACTGTTGCAGTGATCCAACCTGTTATCACCCCATAAGTTATGGGAATCAACTGGTGACTGAGATATTATCTGTCTCTAGTATTTTTGTTGACAAATGATTTTTCATTCTGCAAATAATTTGAAAAAGAAAAAAGAAAATAAAAAGAAAAAGAAAAGGAAAGGAAAAAGAAAAGAAAAAGTAAAAGAAAAAGAAAGGAAAAGAAAAAAAAGAAAGAAAAGAAAGAGGGCATAAAAAGAATTGAAATAAAAGCTATGCAATAATGAAAATGCTTGGCCATACCTTTCAACATGGCCAAGTTCTTTAAATTTGATGTTGATAGGGTAGTGAATGATTTGGCTAAACAGGTTAATCTTAGCCAAAGTGTCTGGAGATTGGAGTCAGAAGTCATCTGGCCGAGGCTGTCTAATCTGGTCGAATCTTGAGGTAGAGTAATTTCTTAACCCAACGATTTAATGCAGGTTAACTATCATAGAAAACTAGGTTAGAGCAGGTTAGTTGCTTTATTGTTTCACTCCAATAAAACGGTTTGAGGTCAAGATTGCACCATGTTCCAAATGCTTAAAAGCTAGTTGGTCGAAGCCCCATGTTGGTGTCTTCTTTGAAAAGTCTGAGAAAAACCCATAAATGCTTTTATCCTAAGTTTTCCCAACATATATTTCTCCTCTCCTGATTTATGATCCATGTATTTTCCGACGGTCCAGATCGTGGCGCACAGATCATTCCGGACCCCCCAACCATTATTCTTTTAACTGTTGGGGGGGTCTGAAAATATTTTTAGACCATTGATCTTCACACTCGTTTCCAGGCCGCAAATCTTAGCATGCTCTTTAATACTCATTCCGGACCCCCCATCCATTCTACCTTTAATGGAGGGGGTCCAGAATAGTGTATTAAAGAAGCGCACTAGATCTGTGACGGGGAAGCGGGTCTTGCTTGAATCATGATTTAAAATGGATTTTTGACCCCCCTTGATGTTCTTCTTTAACCAAAGGGGGTCGAATAAGTTATTCTCTCCTTTGGTAGGCCATTTTTCATCACGTGGCATCATCTTTATTGGTCGAGTCCCATCCCATGTCGGTGTCGTGGCCCATCACTTATGGATGTCATTTTCCACTTGTTCCACTTTCTCCCAAGTTGTGTCACATCCCATAATTGTTGTCAGTCCCTTACCCTTTTTCACTCATGACCGGCCCCTTATTGTGACTTTCACCTCAAATCCCTAGCAACCACATCACCTGTCCCAGGTATGTTTATTACCGTCACCTTCCATATCACCCCAAATGGCACATTGTCCATTTATGGGATACCATACATTATCTTTCTTGACTGTCCCATGTAGACCCCGGTTTAAATAAAACTACCGTTATTCCCCCTTCATTCACTATTCATCCATCGCACCAAAAATGTTTACCTCTTACGCCTCCATTACCTTTCGCGTCGCATTAACCCTGATCGGTCGACCCCTTAACCGTGTTTTATTGCGGGTATTATTGCGGATATGGCACAAAAGCAAGACAAGCAAAGGAGAAATCACTTTTCGCCTCCCTTCGACCTGGAATACCATTGGTTGACAAAGATAGACTGATAGCAGATACCAGATGTGATTTCAATTTCTCAGACATCCAGTCATGGCTCAGGGAAGTATTCCTGGACCAGAGCAATGAAAATTGGACTCTGAGGTCAATTGCCCCAGCAACTTGTTCCTAGATACACCCACTTTCTGAATTCACCCTCAAATGCCAAGATCATTATATTCCTAACCAGAGGGTCATTGTCTCCTCATCCGATGCCCCATTCTTCATCACGCTCGAAGATATAGACCAAATGATGCAAATCATGTCAGTGCAGCTTCTCCTTTCTTTAGAAATCCTTACGAGTTGTCGATGAATTTTCCATAGAGAGCTCAAATATTCGATCTATTCCTTCCCACCTCCACTCAATTCCCTTCCACTAATCCCCATTACCCATCGTCCATATTCTCCACAAAGGGAAAACACTTCATTTCCTCCCTTTGTACTCACATTAGGGTACTTTTAAGACCGATTGGGTGATGAGCCCATTAAAGGTTTTCTATCCATTTTCTCCAATGATGAAAAACCCACCACCCAATTCGATTACAACACCTTCTTGTTCAACAATATTCACGAACAATTAAAATTGAATTTTGGCCTGGAAGGCATGTTGGTCTTCGTCTATATTGGCCTACATGTTTGTTTTCTATCAAGAAGATAAACTCAGTTTTTCTATGCAGAAAATAGACGCAGATGGAAGGCCTCAACAGTCCGCAGTGATGGACCTCTTTTGACATAACTCCACTGAGTATAGCTTCAAGGCATTCATCGGTATTTTCTACCATCCTCTGGTAAGCATGTTGAGTGGCATACCCGAGCCACTCATAAATGATGAAGTCCAGAGAATATTGCATCTCTCGGACAATGCAAAGATAAGGGGTAATTACGTATCAAAACCACACCCAGCGTCGAGTTTGAGTGTAATTGGCTCCCTACGAGGCTACCCAAGTATGTGCCGATAGAATATTTTCTTTAGAATACATAAGGCAAATCATGAATTCATATGATATTCATTTTGTATCTTTGAAGAAAAAACAATAGCTTCGAATCAAGGCCCGGTGAAACTATACGCAGCAGTCGAGTCGCAGGAAAGAATGTTGAAAGAAATGAAATTCTTTATAGGTTTCCAGCACTATGATCCATGCGGGATCATTTAATCTTGGTGAAGAATATAAACATCTCGTATGTTGATGAGTCCAAGCCCAAGATTGAAAAAATCATCAATCAGGAGAGAGTGTGGGTGCATTTTATTCAGTGGAACAACATGTTCCCCAACCATTGTGCCACCAACTACCATGCCACAAGTTCCTAAGGAAAAAATGCCTTGACAGGAATCATCTCCGCCTGTCACAGATGTATCGTCCGAGGAGTTCCAGTTTCATACTAAGAGGCCCAAGACAGTCTCAGTTCTGGGTCCAACTGGAGAAAAAGATGTTCCGCCTATCACAGGGACCAAGCCGTCTATTCCTCCCTTTGGTTCGAGCCAGCATAAGGAAATCACCCCGGCGATGCCTAATAAATCCACAGACTCCCCATTGCACACTCAGCCAGGCAAGACTAGAAAGCTAGTGGAACATCTTAGAAGTGCGAGATGATCAAGAAGAATGGAACCCGCCTGCTTGGTACTTGCAGCAGTTTGAAACAAATGTCATTCTTGTGACATAATTTGCTATCTTCGTGGAAACTACGAAGAAGGCGGGGATGCACTGGCCTTCCTCAGCGGTACTAGATCCCAAGGTGATCTCGGACTACAAAAGGGCCACATTCGAATTCCAAGTGAAGGACGTGCACCTTGGTCGGATGGATCGCCTGAATAGAAAGGAGGGAGATGGTATTCCATACATTGGTGCATGCTTTTTCTTCAGCAGCCAAATTTTAGGTGTCATTCAACAATGCGCAAATGCAGCTCAAGATGGAAAAAATATCATCGCTACGGACAATAGAATTAAGACTTTGGAGGGCTGGTCCTCAAGGTCATTATGATCCTTCAGCGATCAAAGTTGTAGAAAGAGAGGATAAAGAAAAATCGGACATCACTTCCCTTGAAATAGCTGAAGCTCCCTCCCGGAGGACTCGCGAGTGAAGGAGATAGGCGATAAAGAAGCGGACAAAATGCTCGAAGCTGCTCATGGAGCAGAACGCCCGGCTCAAAGAAATGGAAGCGGAGATGGAAAAACTGCTAAAGGAGAAAAAGCAGTTAAAGTCTATGGAAGCCATTCCATTGACTTCCATCCCAATCTCAAGGACAATCACAACACCGGTGGCAATGATTCCATCTGCTTAACACAGTGACACCACAGAACAACGACTGTGAAAAATCCATGGAAAAAGATGAACACGCAAAGAGGCAATTGGCCGGACTTAGAAGGAAGTTGAGAACCTCCAAGAACTCAAGAATTCCTTCCAAACCAACCTCTCCAAAGAAAAGCAGGTAACTGAACAGCTTAAGAAGGAACTACATCAGCTACAAAAGCAAATAGTGGTAGGGAAGACTTTAGCTGAGGTCAAAGAGAATGTGTATGGACCGGACATCACAAAGTCATAAATGAATATGGCCCATGATCCAAATTATGTTTGAATAGAACGAGTTGGTCCAGAGGATCAACGAGGCCATTGAAGATTAGAGTAGAATTGGGAGCGGACCAACTTTCGGAAAATGATATCATCAAATTCCTCAATTCTAAGACGAAAGAAAATTTAGAAAAGAGCGAAGATAGAAGCGGAACAAACCATCCTTGAGGTCAAAGGGTTTTGACCAAGAGGATTAATGTTGCGACCGAAGAAAGGTTCGGTCATGGACGATTACAAGGTTCTTCAATGAATTGATTATGCTCCAAAAAGAAAGGTCTACCTGGTCCGAAGGTCATTAATGATAAACTAATGACACTCCCAGATTACAAAAGAGATTGTCTAAAGTGTCTAAGGGCGGTTCAAAGGTTTTCTAGCATCTGAGGGGAGCATCAGCGGCAAAAGAATTCCTAGAGCGTAGCCGAGTTGGACATCGGTATCCAACATGAGATTGATACATATTCCTCACTAAGCCCACATTTGCTGGCGGGGTGATTTTAAGAACCCCCTAGAATTTATGTATAATAATGGGGCGAGAATCCCATGATACATAGGAAAATTGAGGGCTATTTTATCAATAATATAAAATGTATATATAATTTTTGGCGAATATTTTAGTCAATTATATAATCTTGTAGAAAATATTGCACAATATTTCCTTGAATTATAAAATCTTGTAAAAATGATGGCAATCTTTCCTTTGAATTATAAATCTTGTAAAATATTGGCCAGTGGTGTTGGGTAAACAAGTGGACTTCACACAACATTTCACCACATCTACTTCTGATGAAGTCGACCAAAAATTGACAAAGAGCATTTTGTATAGGCCAATTGCAAAATGTGTTTCAATCTACAAATGGAGTTCACAACATTGTCAACATTCTCTACATCTGCTACAATAAAGTCTACCAACATTTCACCCAACATCAGCATTCACTACATCTACTACAATAAAGTCAACCATTTGATTACATGCATTATGGTTCTACAAATAATAGTTTTCATGAGCCAATTAAACAAGGTGTTTCCATCTACCAAATGGACTTATCACAACATTTCACCACATCTTCTACATGGGCCAGTTAAACAACAAAGTGTTTAATCTACAAATGGACTTCACATAACATTTCACCATAATACGCTAGTGCCACAATAAAATTATACAAAATTAACAAAGAGCATTTTGCATGAGCCAATTAAACAATTGCATAGGCTCCAATTAAAAATGTGTTTCAATCTACAAATGGACTTCGATGCCTTTCACCACATCTACTACATAATCCAATCAAATAACAAGTTTTTTTCAATCTACAAATGGACTTCTACAAAACATTTCCACTTTGCATCTGTTGTAGTAAATCGACCAAAATTGACATCAACATTTTTCACACAACATTTCACCATGTACTATGGTTCACTTCGATGCACTTTATATAGCAAAGTCACTAAAATTGACAATAGGTGTTTCAGTCTACAAATATACCCTCATATATCTTGGATTAGATCAAATGTTGTGGTATATCAATTTCCCAGTTCTCATCTTGGTGTTCATTTTCTTCACTCTGAACAAGACCCTCTCCGGATGGATTATCATTATGAGCCTCCAAAGAATTATGTTCATTATCAAGTTCATTAGAGAAGCTTGTTATATTGTTTTCTCCCCTTCTATCACAATCGATCGCCAAAGAGCTAGTGCTCTTTCATATGGGAAAATTGGAAATGTCATACTTTGTTACATATAATCTTAAACATATATCCATATGTTTATCAAGCTTGTTCCTCATCTTTGACTTCAAAATTGATAGTGCACTAAACATTCTCATCCTCCACTGATCCCAAAAACATGGTTAGAAGGCACAAATCCGCTAATTTGAAATATTAGGATATGTTTTCCTGTAAGTATTGGCTAGCACCTAAAATAGTCCATAATCTTGTTATTGCACCATATTCTAGGGGATTCTCCAAAGCACGAAATTCATTCCACATTGTTTCAGCAAAGCGTGTGGCTTGTTTAAACAATTTTGATTGATCCAAAAATACCTTCAACTTGTTCTCCCATGTACCTCGGCCTTCTTGCAAAATTGGTCCACTAAAGTATTTATTTTGCCACAAAGTCACGTTTTGAAGTAGGTTGACATTTAAATTGTTCCAATATTGAGGGTACACCACAGACATGGACTCCAACAATTCATCTCGAGGAATCGTTCTCTTATCTCCGATGACAATGACTTGCAATTTCTATCAAGTTGTGTCTCACTGTAATGAAAACATTGTCGAATAGGGCTCTTGACACAAGGCACTCTTTGGTGGTTCGTCTTATCTTATCAATATAATGAAAAGGAACCATATACCCATGCACTTCCATACATATTATCCCTTTTTCATCAAACTTCAAATAATTTTTAGGTATTTTCTATATCAATGATTGTAATCCAATTTGTAAACCGTGGACCAACAAAAGAATCTGGCATTGTATACAAATTATACAATGAAATCCATGCAAATTTTCTTGCATTTTGTGTATTACGCAATATACATTGTCGCGACTTTGTGAGACATTTTCACGAGTTGTCATTTTTTCATCTAGCATAGGAAGAATTCCAGCCAATGTTAATAATGTCTCTGTAATAGGTTAGTCGAAAAAGAAGATCTTGAGCTTTATCTACCAGGCGATGTTCATACATCACCCGTACCAAGGAGTGGTACTCACTAAATAATCTTTGAGTTGGCCCATTCAATGAGATCCATCTTGTATCAACATCCTTTAATAGCTGTTTCCATTTGTAACACCATCAAAAAAAAATTTAAACTCTGAAAAATCGTTTGGGACTACGAGAAAATATGCATAAGCCTCTCATACAAAATCTTCAACTTTTGAAACCGATAGAAACTTGCTTACTATTTTAAATGCAGATTCATCCTATGAGCCATACAAAGAATACTCAACATATACGGTGAAACTAATAGTTGTAGTCTAACACAAGGCCATTCCTTTGTCCTTGCATTCTTGATGCTCCATCGGCTCAACACATACCAACTTTTTCGTCCATTAAAGGATCCATACCACCACTTTCCTTCAAACTATTATTAACAGTTCATAAATGTTATTTTAATTCTGTAGAATTCTCCATCATTTTTATGAACCCCAAGTAGATAGGAATGCCTAACCATATAAATACTCATACAAATCAATGAAGTATTATCAATAGTTGTAACCTCATCCAAAGACAATGACTCAAACCTAGCACTTGCAATCTCTCTTTCATATCATCCTTTTCCACTTGAGCTAGATATTTTGCCCATTCCCAACCATTCGTTAAAGACCAATGAGAAGATGGAAAGTTTGGCATTTGAGAAAAGATAGATATTTCATGTATCCGGATAATCTGTCATAGGAAGCCCTTTAGATAAGATGTGAAATACTGTGCTTAATTGTATTGTCTTGGATAACAAATTCTTTCCATGTTATTTTGAATAGAGATGTGATGGTTCCTCCACCTGCCTCAGTTTTTGCTTTCTTATTAAATATGCATTATATTCATCGGCATATTGTACATGTCGACATTCCTCGGAAGATTTCCATCGACAATAGATTTCTCCTTGCCATCTATAATTTTTTTTTCATACACCTTTCATGCATGCTTCTCAATTGTATCTAACTTCATACGTAATTTCATTGGCGTGCCAAGTTTCCAACTATATATTGCATATAGCTACATTGGTTTATCTTTCTCATTTTGTGGAGGGAATTGATCAATAAATGGAAATTTTGAGACCAATCTGGTTGGAAGCCTCTCCCTATGTCCCAGTGGCCCTTTTGTCTTTTCCATGAATAGGTTGTGTTCTTTTCCAATGAATATTTAAACATTTATCTTGCCAATTTCTGGTGAAAATGCATTTTATCTCACTTTGATCACCAGAGGAACATATTTCCTGTCTAATTATTTGGATATTAGATGCATTCTCACAAGGGTTGAGATCTCTTTCAGTGATAAGTTGCTCAAGAACTCGAAGCATGAAAAGAATGTGGATCCTTGGATTGAAGTCTTTGAAAATATGATGATAGATCATTTTGTCTTGATCTTTCTTCTTCCCACGATGGGTGTTTGACATCTCAATGAATATTCCACAATTGAAATTTCAAATTGATCTAGAAGCCAAAAGTGAAACCCACAAGAGAAATAATATAAAATTAGTAAAATTCCTACCAGTATAGAATATTCATAAGACATGTCTGGAAAAACAAGACCATTAAACAATACAAAAGAAAAGTAAAAATTCACTTGTGAACGTTTGGGAATGGGGTTTAACTGGATGAGAGAAGACAGAGAAGCATTGGGGTTTGGTTGGATGAGAGAAGTCAGAAAACACTAAAAGGTGGTGTCAGAGAATTCATTTAGCTCAATATCAAAGAAGAAGCAACTTAATTCGAGAAACTTACAAGACAGATCCAAAACAATTATGATATTTTTTTAAGAGAAGTGATTTTAGATTCCTGATGGCACATTTTAGATTCCAAGGAGAAGCGAAATAAACCAATGGTGGAGCAGAAGTCTTCTAAAAGGATTCATAGAGTACCCCAAGAAGAGAGATGAAAAGGTGGGAATATCAAGAGAATATTTCAAGTAGAAGGTGTTGATCATGTTGGAGTCATTGTGTGTAGACATCCTAGACCACTACCAAGGAACGGTCATCAAGAAAGAAGTAGAAACCTACACAGGACATCCTTTACTCTATTTTTTCTCGATGTCATGTTTCTTTTGTCTCTGGGGATTCTCTTGGAGTGCAGTATCTATGTTTCATGGTTAGTCTTTTGGTTGATAGTTATGTGAGAAGCAATTTTTATTTTGTAAATTGCTGGAATGGGTCATTACAAAGATTATATCCTGTAATCATCACACCCAAGCCATACTAAAAGTATATGAAAGCTAGATCTGCAATTGGTTATGACTCTTTACATTACCATACACATTTGAACCTAAACCCAGTTGCTCCAATTGTACTGTTGGAGGTTTTTCTCTTAGCATGATTCTTCGCATCATAGTGAACATGCAATATTTTGTGAACAAATCCAGATGGCAACAAATTTCAGCTGGCCATATTTTCAACAATAACAGGTGGACTACAATGCTTTCAAAACAGATTTTAGAGGAAATTATGCCTCAGATAATAAACTCTAGCTACTCATACCCTGCACAATTTTAAAAAATTGCAAAATCTAATGATACAAATATCATTTGCTCTCAAGAAGAACTTGTTCTCAACCAATAAAAGTAGGAGCAGGCAAAGCAACACAAAGGGCAATTCTGAACATGATAAAGTCAAAGCTTGTTATAATAAATTATCAGGGCAATAGGAATAAAATCAACCAACAGGGAAGCATTGGCTACAACCAAAATTAAGAGATTCGAGAAAGATTTTACTGTACCAAGTAGAATTACTTTACTTATAGTAAGGAATAATATGCCTTAATTGAAGCCTTCCTTCTAGAACAGGCATCAACATTGGCTCCTTATCTCATGAGCAAATAAGAAATTGTTCCCATAGGCCATCTGGCCTTTGAATCCTCAATCTCAACAAAATTCAACAATCATTGAGGGTTGTATTGTAACAAGCATTGGCTTGTGGGATGAATTTTTATTTTTCCAATGGAAACAAGTCTTAACAATCATTTTATGACATTCAGGAAATTCCAATGGATAAATGAAGTGCATAGTCAGTCTTCTTTTAGCAGAGTTAACCACTTTTGGATTGTGGTGTTTTCATCAGTTTTCTCATGTATGAGGTACAGAGGGTATGGAATCGACATTTAATCAAGGGCACCAAATCCTCTTTATATTCCAAATTTCAAATAAAACAAAATGTTGCATTAAGATTGAAATATTCTCATCAGTTTTTCTCATGTATGAGGTTATGAGATCAGCATTTAATCAAGAACACCATATCCTCTTTATATTCCAAATTTCAAATAAAAACCAAAATGTTGCATTAAGATTGAAATATTCTCAACAAAACTGTTTATATTCCAAATTTCAAATAAAAACCAAAATGTTGCAATAAGATTGAAATATTCTCAACAAAAGCTGGTAGGAGAATGATACTCAACCACGGAAACCTCTTCTACGGTTGATGAAGCCCACTATCTTGCCTTGTCCAAGCGGTCAAATTTGTTTACCTCACGGATGAATAACTCTGCATTAACTATAACTTGTTTTCAATGACATTTTCACAGTCAAAGAAAGAGGAAAAAAACAAAGGTCACTGGCAGTATAGAAAGTTAAGAACAATCACCTGCTTACGATCTCTTTGTAGACTTGAAAGCTAAATCAACCCATATATTATGTCTGTGAGCCAAGAAATTTCCAAAGCCATGCTTAAAATTAACAAGGCAATAAGAGAAGCAACTGGTGCCTATGCAGCGTGTTACAAAGGGAAAAACCCAATATGGAAAAAAAGTATACACAGAAGCATGAGGAGTTCAATGAAAATAAACATAAAGAAGGGCAAAGCAGGGGACTAAAATCCTTTTAATGTGGAAAGTAGTCACATAAAAAATAATTGTAGGAAGAGATTGTATGATTTGAAGAAAATAAGTGAGATGGGCATTATGCAGCAAATTCGATAGCTCAGATCTCTTCATCACATCATATTAATCTAAGGACAATGAGAAAGAATCACCTACATGGTATATTGACTTGGGAGTCTGGAACCACACTTCATATGAC
>SNQJ01S0076018.1:42155-59887 GCA_010110895.2 Picea sitchensis | reverse complement strand
AGTTTTTGTTTAATTCTTGTTAATAGTTTAGTTGTTTTCTTTCTAACCTTTTACATTACAGCTGTCATGACTAGCAGAGCCCAACTAGGCATGTAAGCACTCACTTTTTTCTCACACATCGACGAAAAGAGTGCAAACACCAAGGATGTGATCCTTCTCATAAGAAAGAATTGATTGATATTGTTTCTAAGTATGATGATATTTTCCAGTAACTAGATGGATTGCCTCCTAAGAGGGTAATCCAACATGAGATACATCTTCAACAAGATTCTCCTCTTCCTAATTTGGGCATGTACAAGATGTCATTTGTAGAGATGACAAAGATAAAGAAGAAGGTATAGTGCTTATTGGATCAAGAGGTCATCAGGCCCAACTCATCTCTTTGTGGTTCTCTGATCATGATGGTGCCAAAGAAAGATGGAACGTATCGAATGTGTGTCGATTACCGGACCTTAAATCAAATCACGATGAAAAATCGATACCTCTTCCTCATATAGATGATTTACTTGATCAGTTAAAGAATTTTTTTTATTTCACTAAGTTGGATTTGCATAGTGGATACCATTATATCATAGTTGCAGAACATGATGCATGGAAGAATTCCTTTAAAACCAAACAGAGATTGTTTGAGTGGTTAGTTATGTTGTTTGGGCTTTGTAATGCTCCGACAAATTTCATGCGTGTGATGAATGATGTATTCATGCCTTTTCTACATGATTTTGTGATTGTATATTTAGACGACATTCTTATTTTTAGTGGGACTTGGGATGAACATGTGAGGCATGTAAAGAAAGTATTGGATACTTTGGAAAGGGAAAAATTGTATGTAAAATTGTCCAAATGTGAATTTGGTAAGACTACAGTTGTGTACTTAGGTCATATTGTAGGAGGAGGAAAATTAAAAATTGATCCTTCCAAGATTGATGTAATTGTAAATTGTCCTAAGCCCAAAATTGTAACCAATATACATAGCTTCTTAGTTGTGGTCCATTATTAGAGGAGGTTCATTTCAAGCTTCTCCTTTATAGTAGCTCCTTTGCATACCTTAACTAGTGCGAAGAAAACTATTCAGTGGGGAGGAAAGAAACAAAAATATTTTGACACTTTGAAGGAAAAGATCAATACCGCACCAGTATTAGCACTGTCGAATATTCAACATCCCTTTGAGATCGAGATAGATGCCAGAGGATATGCCATGGGTGCAGTATTGATGCAATATTGTAAGTGTATCTGTTACCACTCTGAAAATTTTAACCAATTTGTTGTTAATTATCCTACATATGATAAAGAGTTGTATGCATTAGTTCAAAGTGTAAAGAAATGGAAGAACTGATTGTTAGGGAAGGAAAACATCATACATACAGATCACCAACCCTTACAGTCTCTCCAAACACAAACCAAACTGCAACAATATTGACATTACAGATGGATCGGTTTCCTACAACAATTTCATTTGGTAATCAAGTACAAAAATGGTACAAGTAACAAGATAGTTGATATTCTTTCTAGACCTCCTATTGTTGCTTCTACTATTTTTAAGAATACTTCTTTATCTCATGATATCTATGTGGAACAATATGCCATTGATGAAGATTTTAAAGAAGTATATAAGAATCTAACCCATGGTGCACAGGTAGAGAACTATTGTCTGTAGGGAAAACTACTCTACCATATAGGAAAGCTATGTATTCCTACAAGTGAACGAGTCTATGTAATACGAGAAGTTCACATTTCTCTTGTGTTTGGGCATTTTGGGGTAGGAAAAACTATGGCTCATTTATAGAGGTTTTGTTACTGATCTCAAATGAAATAAATTGTAAAAAAATATGTAAATGGGTGTGTGATGTGTTCTACTTGTAATCCCACTAATAGAAAATTGGAGCTATACTCACCACTACATGTTCCATCCCATCCATGGGAAAGTATCTCCATGGATTTTGTAGGGGGTTTACCAATGTCAAAAGGGCTTCATGACTATTTGTATGTTGTAGTGGATAGGTTCAAAAAGATGTGTATCTTAATTCCATGTCAAAATAATATCACTGCTAAGGAGACTGCTAATCTCTTCTTTTAGTATGTTTGGGTTCACTTTGGGTTACCCAGATTCATGATATTGAATCGAGATACTCAATTCCTTGGGGATTTTTGGACAAGATTGTGGAGAATGATGGACACCAAATTGATGAGGAGCATTTCTTTCCATCCACGGACCGACAGATACATAGAGGTTGTAAACTGAACAATGGTACTCTTTCGTCGAGGCTACTGCAACAAGGATCCCAAGATATGGGATGAAAAAATACCCTATGTACAACATGCTTACAACTGAGCTTTACATTCCTCCACTTAGTGTTCACATTTTGAGACATGTTTTGGGTACCTACCTAAAGCTCCTTTGGACTTGATGTATGGGAGAGATGTCAATTCAAATGAAGAAATAAATGAGGACATAGCCCACAAGTTCATCTAGAGGATCCAACAGGTACACCAACCAGTCAGTGAATAGTTGGAGAAAATTCAAGCACAGTATAAGCTCGACATGACAAACACAAGGTTGATCATCATTTCCGGGTTGGAGACAAGGTATGGATTCACATCAACAAGGAGAGATTGGAGGGTGAAAGAAATAAACTCAAGCCCATTTGTTATGGACCCTTAACTATTTTTGAGAAAAGTGGTACCAATGCTTTTCATCTGGATCTTCCACCTTATATGCATATTTACTTAGTTGCAAGTGTAGAGAAATTGAAACTTTTTGAGCCTCCCATGATCATGGATCGGGATGAGGAAGTTTCAATACCTTCAGTTGATGAGTTTTCGCCTAAGTACTTGGATGAGTTAAAGAAAGATATAAACCTGGAAAAAAGCAAGAGGAATTCACACATGGGTGATGTTGATTATTTTTTAGTAGAATTAAAGAGCACACATCCAAGCAAGGAAAAGTGGATTGAGAAGGAAAATCTGAGGGAACTCTTCCATCACTTATTTGTTGATTGATGAAAGATTTTGGTGGTCCAAAAAGCTCTCAATGGGAAGGCGTGATCCAAAAAGGATCCAAGGAAGACTAGGGAAATCTCATAACTCTCAAAAGCAACTTGGAACCTCAAAATGGCCTCAACATATAGATAAAGGGAAAAGATTCAAAGTTCTAAAACCTTAGTGAAAGTGACATCATCATGAAGAGTGCATCCCGATATTTCTAATGACACAAACAACTCGTCAAATGGAGTTATGAATCAACAGATATTCATGGTCAAAGTTTGGTCAACCTAACCTAGTCAACAGGGGATGAGTCAGCATCCGTACTATTGATTTCAACATCAGTATGGATGATGTCAGCATCTGTAAAACATATGTAGCACATGTAGGAGGTGACTTGTGTCATGATGACATTAGCATGGTGACATGGCAACTTAAGAGGCTACCACGTGTCACCCATTTTTGCCATTTTAGGGTCATTTCGTGGACTAGTAAAAATGCACCACGTGGTAGTCCGTACAACCACATGGAAGACCATAGAGTGACGTGGAAGGTCGACATGACAGATCGTACGCTGATGTAGGTCGTACGTTGATGTGGCAGGTGATGGTACAATTGGTTGACGTGGACCAATGGTTGGTTGCCACGTGTCCCAGTCATGGGCTGCCATGTGGCAGTGGGAAAATTCCCAATGATACTCTGAGAACGAAATTTCAAAAAAAATAAAATTGGCGGGTCTGCCAAATCCAATAGTACCCCGCCAAATCTGGCGACCAATTGACATCTAGAACCACTGCTAAATTTACCGAAACAAAAACGTTTCAAATATATACATATGTTACAACAGACACCCAAAAAGGGAGGCCTCTGAGCTCGACCCCGGGACCTCCACCTCTATCAACGCCTTAATACATGCTCCACTAACCATAAGGCCAATGGCCTTAATTGTTTACAAAGCCCAAGAATATTACTTAAAATTTGCACCTGCTCAGTGCTAGAGGGGAGGCGCGTGAAGGTACAAACTGACATGCTTTACGAGGAAATTTTCTTAGCATTCATTGCAGTTTGCAGGGCACGAAAATAGAGACAAAGTTCCTCTTGGGACTGAGAGTGCTAGAGTCGGATTGAAGCATGGAGACAATCATTTTTGGGTAATTCAATGCCATGAATTCAATCATGCAGTCTATTTTCTGATCAGAGCAAATTTTCTACAACTTGATTTCAGAATGAGGTATGCTTATGTATTTTTCCAAATTATTTTTCCGAGTTAATAAAAAGGCCTACCCATTTGAGAGCAGGACCCTGAGAGGTATTCCACCAGGGATGAATTCTGTTATCAATTTTTTTGTGTTTAGATTTGATGCTTATGTCTCTTCATTATTGAGTTTTTCCTTCTTTAATGGTGCACTTTAATTTATGCGCATTTAATGCAATTCTTTATAAGTCACTTCAATGAAAAGATCCTGGATCACCATTAGTGTTATGTCGGATGCTAAGGGAAAACACGCACATGAAAATCTTTCAGTTATAAATACATTCATTCATCCATAACTAAGTAACAAAATACTATGCATAAAAAATTAAAACATATATACATTCAAACCATAACACACATATGAATGCCAAGAGAAAGAACTTCATATTTAATTCATTCATTTCATATATTTCACATACAAAACTCATAACAAATTTATATTACATGCACTCTATAATCTTACAACAATCATAATAGATATCTGTGCCATGGGCTCTAGTCTCTTTTCTTCATTCCTACACCTTATGGCTCTATTCCAGGTTCATGAAAAACGTAGAAAAAACTGGACATGGAACTCTCTTGTTTTTGTAGTTGAATATTTATTAAAATAATATTTTCTCTCTTCCTATGCTCCACTCTCTTGAGTGAAAAACAATCCCACACACTTTACATGTTTTCATGCATCCCCCATATTTTCCTGGAGCATGGAAATCCTAACGAACTTTCCAACTCATCCATATATTTTCCCATTATCATTTGGGTTGTTATAGAAACCATTTACAAAATATCCCTGAACATACGCTCAAATTTGATCTACATGCGGTCTCTTCTTGATTCCTTGCATGTAGTGAAAAATTGGGTTGGCACATGTGATATTCCTTCAGTTGGTATTGAAACTAATCCTTCCTAGATCCATACATTGTATCTTCATAGGCACATGCACACAATATTGTATTTTGGTGGATGCGTGCAACTTCCTCAAAACCTTGGGTGCCAATAGGCCCCACTATTATTTGGCTCATCCTTAATCCCACAATTCATTTGCATCAATATGATTCTAGATAGAACTGGTAAAATATTGAATCAGACTAAGTGGGATGTATGCGCACTTCTTGAGTAAGGGAAAATCATTTATCTAGGTTGTGGTTGCATCTTGACACAATTCTTGGAATGAGTCGAGAAACACCAAAAGTTAATTGTGAATTAATCCTTCATTCTTCCAAGATATCGACCTATCTCTCATCGATCTTATTTTTTAATGGTGATGGACAAATGTATTTCAATATGCAGTAAAAAACATTGAGCAATATATAGGCCAAATCCATCCTCCAGGACTCATCCAAATCACCCTGATTCCTTCTAAGTCTCAGTCCAGGGCAATGAATCCATTGATCATGATCATCATCTTCTTATTTTCTTGCATGACCTTGCTAGTAGTAGGGAAGACATGGAAAAATTCATCTGTTAGATGGGGAAACCCATAGAATTGGTGTAACAACCCTAGCCACCTGCTGGGAAATGTTACTTGAAATTTTATTGCTCTAATACCAACTTTGTAATGCACTCGAACACTAAGGCCGAGTCATGTCATTCAAACTTCTCTTATCATCAGCTCTAATACCATCTGTAGCATGCCCATGCTACCAAACTCTTCTTTGATACCAATTTACCAACAATTCCACCAAAATTTCTCTGACACAAATTTGTGATTAATTAAACATAAACATACATTCTACAACATGTAATTATATACATAATCATAACAGAATTATAAAAAATGATCACTGAATATACATGCAACATAAATAGCATAAAACCATGACAACAATTGTATAAATATTACTACAAACATAATTTAACACACAGTTGGCACTAATCTTTTGAATAAAATACACCAACTGCGGGAAGATCTTCCATGTTCCTCCCAGCCTTAGACCACACTATTCATAAATATCAATAGTGGGTTAGCCCTGAGTTGGGGCTAAAATCCACTTAGGTAAGGGTTCCCAACTAGGCTAAAGTATCTTCCTCGGCAAGAACTCAATCAAAAGTAACTCAAACATAGGTGACTCAATTACTGGAAAGTTCATCACAGATGTTAATTCACACTAACAACCTACAATATCTCATTCCCCACATGCATGTCCCACATCAGAAAGTGTTCCCCTTCTCTTCTCAACATCCGTTCGACTGCCCCACCTTCCTTCCATGGCTTCAAGGATAGGTCGAATATGAAGTCTCAGAGCCCTTTCACTGTAGTTTGGCACCTCGAGAAATAATTCCCAGCAATTCTCACCTAGAGAGAATACAATCTTCCACGGGTCTGAAAAACCTCCTCTTCAGTCCAATGTCCCACGAGCCTGAACACCCACCTCTTTAGTTTAATAAACCATGGACCTGACAACCTGAATCTTTAGTCTAACTCTCCAATATAAGCAATATATAGGTATCTGCGAAAAGAATCAGCATACCATTCATAGTGAAAATCAGGCTCATTGACAACAACAATCAGATTCACTCACTAAATAATTCTATGACATAAAAATCAGATTGATGATATAAAAATTTAATTCCTCACAGCTCCATCCCCCCTTATCCATAATCATCCCATGCTCTCCCTTGACTAAATGCCAGAATGGACTAAGTCCCAACCATTTGACTACATGTTCCCATATTGACATCTGTCAGGTTGAGAACTCTCTTTAGTTGACATCATGTTCCCAACTTGAAAATTTTCATGTTGAGAACTTCCTTTAGCCACATTCCCTCTCCTTAGAACCTAGGATATAATAATATATCCTAACTTTACAATTTTTAAGAAATATTAATAAAATATTCCTTTTTGGATTTAATCCCCTTTAACCCATCCCCTTTAACCTCATCCAGTGGTTTTTAAACCCCTCAAACTCTTTTACATGGTCAGTCTGTCACAGGGATGTATTTTCATTAATTTACATGTGATTACATTTAAATCTCAGTATAGAATCATTGATCTTTTGCATACAGTCTCACATGCCTCAAAACAAACAATTTGCGCACTTTAAACCAATGCGCGAAGAACTTCTAGGATGTGCACACTCTTTTCTCAGTGCGCCAACCTCATGCCCTTTCATAGGTGCGCATTACATCAAGAATTATATACAAAAGGATTATCTTCCCTTAAAAAACCTGGGCACTAAACTAGTGCATGTTGAATCCAGCGTTTCACGCCTATACCTTCAGTGTGCCATCCTTTTGTGATAACACTTACACACATTGCATTTATTAAGTTGTTTCACTTTTAGTGCGCCATTTTTTTGTATGTATAAAGGTGCACTCCAAATCATTAAACTACACGCTGTATCATTTTACAACTGTGTGCACTCCTTTGGTGTGAGATCCTCACGCACTAACTTAATGCATGCAGAACCAGACCAACAAACTTGTTACTTCAGCTCACCATCTTATATTTAATTTATAGTTACATTTATATTTAAAATTGGGGATCATCCTAGGGGTATTACAATCCCGTCCCCCTTATTTATGCACTATCCTCAGTGCAGTATATACACATGTACAATCAAAATTTAAAAAATTCTCAAAACGATGCGGGCATTCTTCCCGCATAGCATCTTCATGCTCCCAAATTTCATCCTCAAGGTCGTACTAGGTCCATTGGACCTTTACTATCCCTATGGATTGATTACAAAGATTCTTGATCCTCTAATCCAATATGCGCACCAGATGCACTTGGAAACTACCTTCTTTCTCCACCTGAATCACATTCCAATCAATGACATTATTAGTATCAGGAACATACTTTTTAAGTAATGATACATGGAATACATTATGTATATTCATTGATGTAGGAAATGAAAGCATGTATGCCATAGGCCCAATCCTTTCCATTATTTCAAATGGCCCATAAAACTGTGCTACCAACTTTGAGAATTTTTCCAACTTAAGGGAACTTCTGTTGGCCTTTACTTTCAGAAACACATGATCACCCACATTAAATTACCTATGATTTATTCCCTTATGAACATAACATTTTTTCCTATCCTTCATAGTCTTTAGATTCTTCTTTATCTTTGTCATCTTCTCTTCCATTTCCCTAAGTAGTTCTATCCCAACTACTATGCGGTCTGTTGGATTGTACTAGTTGACTGGTGTGTTGCATTTTCTACCATAGAATGCCTCAAATGGGCTCATCTCCAGGGATGCTTAGTATCCATTTATTTAAGCAAACTCTACCATGTGTAGATAATCCTCCCATTCAGATGGTTTATCCATGACACACATTCTTATCATATCTTCAATTACTTCATTCACCCTTTTTGTCTGGTCATCTGACTCTAGATGATAAGTTGTGCTAAAATGCAGATTTGTTCCAAATCCCTTCAAAAATCCTTGCCAAAATTTTTAAGTAAATTTTGGATCTCTGTCAGACAAAATTGTCTTGGGAATCTAATGTAATTGAGATATTTATCTAAGATAGATATCAACTATGTTATCTTCATTGTGAGTAAGATTTACTAGAATAAAATGGGAAGATTTGGTAATCTTGTCCACCACTACCATGATTAAATCACGCTTCTTGTTGGTTCCTAGCAATTTGGTGATAAAATCCAATGTCACTACTTCCCACTTCCACTTAGAAATGGGAAATGGCTGTATCAAACCATCTGAGTGTCTATGCTCATCCATGACCTTCTGACATTCCAAACACTTGTCAATAAACTCAACAGATTATTTCTTCATGCCTGACCAATAATATTGGCTCTTGAAAGCTACAATAGATTTCTGGTAACCTAGGTGTCCATCATAAGGTACATTATCCATTTATCCTAATAATATATCCTTCAATGCCCGAGAATTTGGCACATAGATTATGTCTCTGTATCTAAGAATTTCATCATCCTCCAACTTATAGTCTTCAAATTTTAACTGTAAGTTACTTTGCTGAAGTTTTTCCTTTACCTCCGTGTATCTTTGATCTAATTTGGCAACTTCTATAATTCTAACCTTCAAATCCAATTGACACATGCTAATGGTTGTAGCATCCAAATCATGCACCCTCATGTTGAGTGCATCAACCACTTTGTTTTCTTTTTCTTTGATATGTTGTATGTCAAAATCATATTCACTGATGAAATCTAACCATCTTCTTTTCCTGGCATTCATAGTTGGTTTTACAAACAAGTATTTCATACCACTATGGGTTGTGCTCAACTCAAATCATTTTCCCATGAGGTAGTGCATCGACATCTTCAAGGCATGCACTATGGCTGCCAATTCCAAATCATGATTTCCATAGTGCATTTCATGCTCCTTCATCTTCCTTGATTCATAGAATACCACATAACCATTTTTACTAAGGACTCTGTTACATATTATTTTGGTCACCTCAATGATCACATGATAACATGTGTTAATGTTCCCTGAAAATATTAAAAGAAGACTTTCTCCATGGGAAAAATGATTTTCTTTCCTCTCTCAAAAACCATGTCAAGGTAGGTCATCGCACCCTGTTATATTCATGGGGTGTGACGATGCTTGATCGTGGCACTCTACCCTAAACATTGACTATGACGTTGTCACATGCTTCTTGTGCATAGGGTGCGACAATGCTTAAAGCATAGGAAAAGTCAAATTTCAAGAATGTTCTAGAAGGGAATCTCTTAGAAGATGAGGTGGCCTTTGATCGGTTTGTATCTTACTCACTTCTATGATTTGGTGGGATCACCCTAATATCCTCATCCATCTCTCTTTCACACAATATAAAGAGGGATCTCTCATGGAAAAGGCTAAGGTTGAATAGGTGAGGATTTGTATGGAGAGTTCTACTTCAGATTATGCTTAAGAGCTTTGCTTTAGTTCTTCAAGACAAATTGTGGATCTTCTTCATTCAAGGAATTGGAGAAAATGTGTCTGTGTTGAAGAAAAGATCCATTGAAAGGGGACCTTGCAACATCAAGGCATGGGTTGTAATCTCCACTTTCTATTCACTTAATACAGTAATGCATTTCTTCCCTATAAAAGCATGTTGTCTTCTAATGTATAATTCCTTGATCATATACATAGACTTCATTAGAATACATATATCTTTGTTCGTTTGTGATTCTTAGAAAGGCTTACAATTATTCAAACTCAAGGAAGGAGATACAAGGACGACACTAATGAAGAACAAGCATCGTTTAAAAGGTATGTCACTTGTACCTCATTAAACTAGTTTATATGATGATGAAGTTTAAGGCTAAGTGTGTATTCTGTTTTGTTTTGTTCTAGTTTCCTGTGGAAGTTAGGGAGATCTGTTTGTGTCCACACTTACTAATTAATCCAATAAAAAAATTGGATACCATACTGGGGATATGCCCACTGTGTGGTGTTGGTAGTGCTTAGGGGGCTCATCCACAGTAGCGTCATGAACATGCATGGTCAGTCCCTCCAGGTTTTTCTCTATAGCCTCGAGGTATGTGGAAACCAATCCTACTACAACACATCTCTTTATGCACCTCTGGATGGGAGATGATCCCGATGGATGATAAGGCCCCACATCTGCATTTATGAGAGCACTCAATTAGTCATCGGATAAATAACTTAAAAAACATGTTATATCATTAAAATAACTAAAATATTATATAAACAAAAAGTTTCCTTCTTACCTATGTCCCCCCACTGGAACCCATCAGGAAGAGCCAAATATGGATCGCCATGGAAATCTACCCCGGCATACGCATAATCTTCCACCATGAACAATTTATTCCTCAACCATTGGAATAATACATCATCGTATTTGACGATGGGAACACCTTCATGTCAAACCATGAGATCTACCCACCTCTTCATTCATGGATCCTGTGGAGCGGTTATACACCACTCCACCTGCAGGCATAGGACAGGAACCCTCTCTAGAAATAAGGATACCAAAATGGACCCATATCCAAATTTGTTTAACCGACCATTTTGACACTTGTTAAGTTACTTCTTCATGCTTTTTAGGACCCCTTCACACCAATCGAAGACCTTGGGCTCCATGCATTCTATGGCATACTGAAAATGGCTCTGCAAATCCATATGAGGATATGCACTCCCTACCATCCGAGTAATAGTGTAAATGATAGTCTGCAAAGGAAAATCCCGGACATCCCTGATAGCTACATTACCGCTATGTTTCTCTGTACCTAGCACACAATGATGCCAAACGTAGTAATCCATAGGCTCACCTCCACCCCTACTACCTGTAAGTGACACCCATGAACCATAGCGAGATAGACATGTCAAGAAATAGATATCCTCTATATCTATGGTGAGTGTGTGGACTCCCATATGAAATTCCTGCACATTCACATCCCACATGTGAACCAAGTACTCTAATAGTCTCAATTGGGCTCTCATGCTCTGAATCCTGAAGAATTTCAGTAACCCACACTACTTGAGAGCCATAACTGTTCTTGGGTCATTCCTAATGAATTAATATTATTCTTCATTCTCTCTCTCATGCCACTCCAACATCTTGACCAAGGAAATCCTGCCAAGGAACCATAATACGAGAATAGAAACATAAAATTCTTTCCTGGGGGTTTTTTCTAGTTAGGTTTATCTTTTTTTAATTTTTGGCTGCAATCGTCATGGGGTTGCGCAGTGCGAAGTCATCGCACCCTACCTATAGGTTCACCTATGACAATCCTTGATCATCGCAATTCACGATATAGGGCACCTGCGATGACCTCAACGTGCAAGTAGCCCCAAAACATTGACCCAACACATAAATTTTACCAATAAAAATCAATTTTGAAACCATGAAAAGATGAAGAAGAAGGAGATTACATGTTTGATGAAGATGACTCATGAAATTATCCACCACACGCTCCACAATCGACAATTGAAAATCGGGGTCAAAAAGGGCTTTGGAGCACTATTTGGGTAAACTTACAAATGAAATGGAAAAATGGTGTTTTTAGCCTATTTTACTGACTTTTATCACTTTTCACTTGCAAATTTATATTATTTTAATATTTTATCCATGCCCTAAAGTATTAACAACTTGGAAAGTGTTAGATGGAACAATCGTCCACCCCCTTTTGGTTTGTTTTTTGTATATTGTTTTCATGTACAGATCATTTTAGGGTTTTCCAGGAAAAACTCTGAGAAGAGTCTTAGTTCTTTGTCACACTCAGGAAACCATGAGAATGTAATCGAGTAGTATTTTGTCATTTTTTTGAACTCGTATTGGCAACATGAAAAATGAAACTTGATGGAGTATCCTTTAAGCTCTTTTCAAGCTCCCTAAACATGAAAAGATGGCCAAGGGACCCTGTTCTTTTCACGCTCGTAAAAGTATTTGAAGAAAACATTTGATGAGTAGTAGGTTATCACTTTTTCAGTTTCATCAGATTAATTTACGAAAAAGGACCTGATGGAGTTCTCTTTAAGTGTTTTTCGGAATCTCTAAAATTGAAAAACCCATGAGTTTTCTTTCCTTGGACTCATTAAACAAACACTGAAAGACCCATATGGGATCGAACCACTCCTTCTTAGGGCTCATTAAGCATACTCCGAGGGACTTTTCTGAAGGATGATATTACATCTATAAGCATATGTTATCCTCCTCAAGCTTGCATAAAAATAAAGAGGTACTCACTATAAATGGTGGGGGGAAATTGGGAAAGAAATGTGTCTCTGTATTTGTGTTAGTGGAAGTAATAGTCTCTCTTGAACATGAAACCCCCCTTTATCATTGTATCTGGGTTGAGAAATCCATTTGTATCTCGTTTGACCATCCACAAGTTCATATGTTGGGTCCTCCTTGAGTCGATGTTGCCAAGCAAATTGTCGTGTCGTTCATATGTTCAAGAGAAGTCCAACCTAAACAAGCCTTCTATCGAGTCGGCCATCTGTAGTTATAAATTTTATACCATGTCGGCCTTCCCTATGTCAGTTCTAAATCACTTCATACTCTGATGTACTTAAAATCTGTTACATAGTTCGTGTCATTGATGTGGGATACATCAAGGCCCTCCTATGATGAGTCTTTTCCTGTCGAATTCAACACATTATTCGGGAACAAGATTTAGAAATCATTCAGTACCTTAGAGCTTGCATGCCTCAATGGAAGGTTTCTTCGCTTTCAACAGTGGGTTCACATCATTGACCCCTAATTGGAAGATTCCATCGAGTGTTCGACTTCAAATCAATTATTCACATTCATTGGATTGTAATAGGGTACCTTTGGAGTCATTTACATCAGTGGTGATTTCTCTCACACTTGTTAATGGTTTTCATTAACGATCGGTAATCAAGTGGTTTCTACCATGTTCAACATCAACACCTATAATCACATGGCTAGATTCATACTTAGAGACTATGGAAATGAATACCTTGTATCTTATCATTTTGATTCAGGTTGCAATGGAGTATTCATGACTTAATAATGACACATATATCCACTGTGTATGTCTCATGTCTATGTCCGAATTTGAATTATTTTAGAGCATAGATCCACAGTGTATTAGTGTATTCCCAGTGGCTATGTTGAATCATGATGACATAGATCCACAATGTATGTTTAGTGGCAATGACTCACTTAACACTTATGATTAGAGTCACTTGTATTCTGAGCATGGGAATGCCTACCTCAGAAATGGTATGATATTATGCACATGCTTGTTTGTTTGAAGGTTATTGATCGATGTGATCCTTGTTTTCGACACACACATTCTACAAAGTATTTCATCTTTCATGAGTTCCAACTTCATACTTTGGGGGGAATTCTGTTACACATTATTTTGGTCACCTTAGTGATCACCTGATAACATGTGTTAATGTTCCCTGGAAATATTAAAAGAAGACTTTCTCCATGGGAAAATTGATTTTCTTTCCTCTTTCAAAAACTGTGTCAAGGAAGGTCATCGCACCCTGCTATATTCATGGGGTGAGATGATTCATGATATTCGTACTCTACCCTAAACCTGGACTGCGATGTCATCCATTGTTGCTTGTTCATAGGGTGCAACGATGCTTAAAGCATAGGAAAAGTCAAATTCCACGAATGTTTTAGAAGGGAATCTTCTAGAATATGGGGTGGCCTCCAATCAGTTTGGATCTTACTCACTTCTTTGATTTCATGGGATCATCCTAATATCCTCATCCATCTCTCTTTCACACTATATAAATAGTGATCTCTCATGGAAAAGGCTAAGGTTGAATAGGCTAATATTTGTATGGAGAGTTCTACTTCAGATTATGCTTGAGAGCTTTGCTTTAGTTCGTAAAGATAGATTGTGGATCTTCTTCATTCAAGGCATTGGAGAAAAGGTGTGTTTGTTGAAGAAAAGATCCATTGAAAGGGGATCTTGCAACATCAAGGCATGGGTTGTATTGTCCACTTTATATTCACTTAATATAGTAATACATTTCTTCCCTATAAAAGAATATTGTCTTCTATTGTATAATTCCTTGATCATATACATAGACTTCATTAGAATACATATATCTTTGTTTTCCCTATTTCTTGGTTTGTGATTCTTATACAGGCTTACTATTATACAAACTCAAGGAAGGAGCTACAAGGATGACACTAGCGATGAACACACATCATTTAAAAGGTATGTCACTTGTACCTCATTAAACTAGTTTATATGATGATGGATTTTAAGGCGAAGTGTGTATTCTGTTATGTTTTTTTCTAGTTTCCTTTGGAAGTTAGGGAGATATGTTTGTGTCTGCACTTACCGATTAATCCAATAATAGACTCCACCCAGTACTGTTTTTCATGCATCAATCAATACTATGAAATATTCATTTGGGTCAACAATCCTCATAACTGGAGAATTTGTTAATAAATTCTTGAAGTGTAGGAAACTTCTTTCACACTCCTATGTCCATTCAAACTTTACACCTTTCTTCTACAAAGAAGTAATTGGGTGTGAAATCCTTGAGAATCCCTCAATGAATCTTTTGTAGTAACCTGCAAGACCCATGAATGATCTTAACTTAGATATAATTATTGGTGTTGTCCATCCTTCAATGGATCTATCATTTACGGATCTATTGCTATCCCCTTTTTGGAGATGATATGGCCTAAATAATGGATTTGTTTATGGTAAAATGAACACTTGCTCAACTTGGCATAAAACTGATTCTCCCTCAAAACCTGTAACACCATTCTCAAGTGTTTCTCATTCTCTTCTTCATACTTAGAATATATCAAAATGTCATCCAAGAATACAATGACAAATTTTTCCAAGTAATTTATGAATACACCATTCATGAGACACATGAAGACGGTTGGTGCATTAGTTAATACAAATGGAACCACTGTGAGCTCATAATGGCCATACCTTTTTCTGAAAGAAGTCTTGTTGATGTCTTCTTCTTTAATTCTTACTTGATGGTAAGCCTGGCCCGAGATCAATCTTCGAGAACACTTTTTCATATTTCAGCTGATATATTTTCCCAGTGAATTAAGGAATGATGAATGAAAAATGAAATTATGAGGGATTTGATCTTGTATGTAGAATAAAGAAAAATTATAATTCCCAGATGACCTAGCCATATTCTTATTCAAATTGATATATGTATGCCCCAGGAACTAATGACCATATTTCCTTTAGGTTTTAATCACTTATTCCAAACAAGTTCTACATTGATCAGGAATCCTAATATATAACACCAAAATTTATGTATCATGGATTTTAATTATCATCAAATAAACTTACAACAAGGCTCACAATGAATCTAATATGCCAAAATAAAAATTGATGCAAATATTTGGAGAGCCAAAACAATATGGTATAATAAACCAAGTCATTTCTATATTCATATTAGATTATTTCCAACGAGCTATAAAAGATAATACGTAGGTAAGAATCCTTTATTCCAAATGTTTCTTCAATCAAACCAAGTGAAAGAGCCTTGAAATATTTGTGCATATAGCTCATGTCATGACTATATAAATTCATCGAATGCATATATCAAAATCAATGAGGATTCAAAGTCAAGTAATGATACCCTCTTTATAACCTTGTTGGTTCACTCATATAAAAATATCAACATTGGCCTCACACTAATTTTTTTTTTGTAAAGAATGCATAGATATCGAGCTATATAGATATACAAAACCCTCATAAGTTCAATCTTAAAACAAGACATCTTTATGTTATGCACATGAATTAAAAGTTTATGGTTTTAGCATAAAATTATATGACCAAATAACTCTTCAATCTCAGAGTTTGGAAACTAGTAGTAGGGAATGTAGTTTAAACATATCAAATGTTAGGCTAATGCCTAGGGAAAATATTTGTAATGTAGGGTCGAGAAAAGTTGTAGAACATATTTTAAAGGACATGGATTTGAAACCTTTTGAGATAGAAAAAAAAATATGCATGAAGAATAAAAAAACATAAGTATTTTCTGACTTTTTTTGTTCAAGGATTCAAGTATCAATGAGTGGAAAAGGAGTTTGCAACAGAGCCTTCATTTTTCAAAGAAGAAAAGGAAATACACTACACCAAATTGAAAATGATCCATTTACAATGCATTCACAAAGTCAGTATTGGAAATAATAATTTTCAAGACAAGGGTTAATGCCAGAGAAGTAAAACGAGGAGCATCCACTTTGGAAAGTAACAAAATGAGTTCAAGAAGATGGTAAAAAACAAGCACACTCATTTACCATTCAAGCAAATCTCTTTCAAAATCTATTACTGCAAAAAACAAATATGCATTTGGTGGTTACGATCTAGAATAACCATGCTTTTCATTAACACGTCAAATACATTTGAAAAACAAGTTTCTTAGTTATCAAAACTAGCATAGTCAAGGTTTGGAACAAGAATTTTACGCAACCAAATCGAAATCAAAATCGAATTCCAAAACCCTATCACAAGGTGGTATACCTCAATGAGTGAATATCTACATCCCATGCATTGAATGCATGGGGGTGTCGCATTATTCAAAATTATCAACAAATTAAATTTTAATCCATCTTAAACTCCACTATGCACCATAAAAAAAAACATACCCGAAATATTTCCAAGTATGTGAGCACTCACATGCCATATAACCACATCCAAAGCCACATAAAACTGTCAACTTGAATGATAGCCCAAGCTTCACATCAAACTTCATTATCCAAGTATTTATTTAAACCCGCATTTAAAGAGAATAAATAGCACAAACAATACATATATTCAATCCTCGGGTGGAAAAAGTATAGTTGTGAGGTGGTCAACCATGGTTTACCATATACAATATGTTATGCCATATACAATATTCATTGAAAACTTAAAATGTCAACCCTTTAATTACAATGTGTCACATTTTCTTGGCAATTGGCTTTAGGCCGAGTGGTTTGTGTTGGATTACTAAGAGGGGGGGTGAATCAGTAATAGAATAATTATAATCCTTTTTCTCCAAATAATCCATGTGTTATATCAATGTAGAATTATTATCCAATAATGAGCAATAATAAATGAACAATCACACACATACACAGTACACCAGTGTTTTACGTGGA